>MNCI01020141.1:283587-351495 GCA_015680685.1 Gnetum montanum | reverse complement strand
AAATACAAGTAAGTCTGGGAAGACAACAAACGATTAACCTTAAGTGTTCCATAAGGCGTGTCGGCACTTAGTCTGCGGAGTTCGACCGGATCGCACGTGTAATGCTCGTATTTGTATGGTTGAGTGTAGGGGTACCTCACCACTCATCACTAAAGTTTCCATTTAATTTCATCCATCTCAAGCACTACTTTGGACAACTACCCAATACTTGAAAAATATGAAGAAAAACAAAGATTGTAAATATGTAAATAGTGGTTCATTTTGAAGTTAACAAATATGCTACATGGGGTTTCTATACCTTCAATACTTAAGCCTAATAGGACTTTTCCCTAAAAAATATTTACTTTTTAAACTTTAGTCTACAATTTCTTCAAGTTACCTTGTACAAGTTCCAAAAGGATTTCCAACTATAAAAGTCACCATTATATATATCTCCAAGATATGTCATTGAATCACAAGAATGAATGGAATCTTCTTGTTCTAAGAGCTTACCATGGTGATCTTTTAAGGAAAAGGGTGAGGGTAAGAAATGTTTTCACATTTTGGCCATTAATGGAGTAGAGCTTAAGTCCTGAGATGAATGTTAAGAATTTTTTATGGTTCCTAATAGCTCAATAAAAGGGATTCTGTATTTTAGAATAATTCAAGGATTACAGTTATTTGAATAGAGAGCTTAGGCCTTGATCATGATTGTGAGTTTCAAAGATTGAAAGCTTAGTTTTAGTAAGAGTAATAATATGAATGAAGCTTTAGAACTTAAGAAATGAAGTTAAAAGTTGATGGATTTAAAGAATGTATATAAGTGCAGAAATGACTTCTATCTTTTTGCAATGCAACAAAGCTTATTGAACATCAAGATTTGATTTACTCATGCTAAACTAAGGTTCACCACATGAAATAAAATCCTAAATAGAAGCTATTCATGTGGCTAGTTTTTTTAATTTGAATTCAACAATAGCATGGAACAACTGAGATACATAGCTTGTATAAGCTTGATTTGGCTCTAGTAAGCATTCTTTCTATTTGCAAGGGACAATAAGGAAAATGATTTGCAGAGCTTCAAGACAAATTTTATTTTGGAAAAAGGGGTGGCATTAGAAAAAATAGTTAAGCTTTAAGGGAAATCCTCGATTGGAATAAAGGGGCTTGAGTTGAACCTAGGAAAGGCTTATTAAAGTCTATTACCATATCAACCTATATAGGAGAAACTTGGTTCTACAAAGAATTTGAAAAATGATTCTACCAAATCAACTCTGCTAAGATAGAAAGGCCACAAGCTTGACAAATGGCTCTATTTGAGAATACACTTTTACAGCTCTGCCATGTCAGCTTTAGCTTATGCTTCGTAGAGTCAAAAAGTAGTCCTACAACATGGCTCTACCACATTAGCTTTGTTAACATGATAAAGATTTGTAGAGCTTAAAAGGCATTTTTGTGAAATTAGATCTACCACATCAACTTGTAGAAGAGGTTTGTAAAGCTCAAAAGTGCTTCTACAAAGAAGATCTACCACATAACCTTTATCAAGTTAGCTTATGTTCGTAGAACTAAAAATCAGTTCTACAAAAATACTCTAAAAGCCACATCGCCTCTACAGATCTACTCTACCACGTTAGCTCTTAAAAAGAATGAAGCCACATCAACTCGCTAGGTAGAGTAAGTTAATAGAAAAAAAAGGTGGTTCTATGAAATGATTCTATAAGGAAGAGCTAAAGGAAACTCTACAAGCCACATCATAATCAGGCTACGTTAGCATTAGAGGGAAGCCATTTTTCATAGAGCTAAAATTTAGCTCTACAAAGTAAATCAGAACAAGTTCTATCATGTTAGCTCATAGAGGTAGTTTGTAGAGTTTAAAAATAGCTCTACGAAATGCTTCTTGCACATCATCATCCTTTGATGTCCCCTAGAAAGTAAGTGTTATTCATAAAGAGCTACACATGTGCTAAAGCTTCCCATGCTAACAATTGCCCTAAAGCATGTATCATGAGTCTTTCTCTTCATCTTGATGAAATAGCTCCATCTAAATGTTCCATCTACCACATTAGTAGAGCTCAACATGTTTTTCCATATCATCAAAAAAATGAAGCTCATTTTTCATCTAGAGCAAACATGCTTCATTAACCATGTTAGCACCTATTTCATCAACATCTAGATGAAGATTCTCAAGCTCATGAAACTAAAAACTTCATCTATCACATTAGTAGAGTTCAATGTGCCATACCACATTAGCATCACACCAAGCTAGCTCATAAGACTAGTTCATAGAGCCAGATTTCCACTCTATGAAAAAGCTCTACCATATTAGCACTATACCAAATTAGATCATATAAGAGACTTTAAGAGCTAGAAAATGATTCTACAAATAAGCTCATCTTCTAATATACAACATCAACATGTGAAATCATTTTATCCAGCTAAATCCTATTCTATGGACAAGCTCAAATTGGTTCTACCACATCAACTTTCATGAGCTTAAAAAATGATTCTACAAGTGAGCTTTGCCATGTTAGAGTTTTGTAGAGCCAAAAAAGGTTCTACAAAAAAGCTCTACCATGTAAGATCTAGAGTTATATTATACTCATAGAACCAAAATTGGGTTCTACAAAGAAGCTCTACAAGCCACATCATCACTCTACCATTTTAGCTCATAGAAGAAGTTTATAGAACCAAAAAAAATAGCTCTACGAAATGGTTCTTTCACATCATCATATTCCACAATAGCTCCTTTCTAGAATGAGCTCATAGAGCCTAAAATTATTTTACTAAAAGGCTCTAAATTAGTTATATGAGCCACATTAACACCCATCTTGTCAACATCTTCACATTACCTTTGATGGCTCAAGTTCTTAGAACCAAAATTTGGTTCTATAAAGAGAGGCAAAAGCAGTTCTAGAAGCCATGTCAGTATTTGTCACATCAACTCATAGAAGAAAAATCTTAAAATCAAAAAGTGATTCTACAAGCAAACTTCAAACCCATTCTATGAGCAACATCAACATCTTACATGCCACCATGTAGAACTAGTTTATAAATCCGAAGTACCACCCAATAAAAAAGCTTACAAGTAGCTCTTCCATGTCAACTCCTTTGTAGAGTGAGTTTGTAGAACACAAAAAAGGTTCTACAAATAAGCTCTTAAATGACTCTACAAGCCATGTTAAAGCTCATCTCAAGCCCATAAAGGATTACATTCTATGTATATGTGCATTTTAATTTTAATCCAGCTCAACAAAGATGGGGTGTAGTGCATAGAATGAAATATTAGCTCTACAAAGAAGTCTTATAATCACTCTACCATGTCAACTCTTCCATATAATAAACCAAAATATCTCTATGAACAAATTCAAAAAGGGCTTTACAACTGACAACAATGTGAAGGCTAAGTGAAGACAAAGGCTACATCAACAAGTAGAGCTACAAACTAAAATAGAAATAAGGATAACATAAAATCACCATCAAAGCTCAGAGTAGGGAGCACAGGACACCATTGAAGCACAAATCCATCATAAAGAAAACAAGCTATATTTACATGAAAAGAGTAAAGAGGGGTGGGAATTATTGATTTAGTTAAGAGCTAATAGAAAGTTGTTCCTCTAGTACAAACAGAGTTATAGTGGTTATTGGAATCATAAATAAAACTATCAATGATAACCTTGAATTCAAAAAAATTCAAGTCATCACCGGAGTTGCTTCGATGGCTTCAAAAAAAATCCTTAACTAAATTAGTTGTAGAATAAACAGATGCTCAAAGAATTATTAAAGAAGCTTGATAGGGCTAAGCTAGAGTCATGGATCAAGCTTTTAAAGTTCTCTACAATCATGAAGGTTTAGCTTAATAGTTAGTAATAGAAGGGCTCTAGATTCAAAGAATACAAGGAAAATATATCAAGAAACTAGACAACTATCTAATGGCCTATAATTATATGAGTAGAACATGTGAAATATGAAGCTTTAACTTTTATGACAATTGAAATTGTCATAGGCTAATAAATAAAGCCCAGAGTAGACTTGTTTAGTGACATCTATGCATTAGGGGAGAGAATATTGGAAAGATTAGGAGCAATTTCAAGTACGATGGCATTTTAACTTCATATTTGATTTAGCTAATTTACTTTAATCCTTTGAATTAATTCTTATTTTCTTACTATATCATAGTTTCTTAGCTAGTGGTAAATATTGTATTATGCTTAGCATCTCATTCTTGAAATTTTTTAAATTTCTTACATAGCTCTATATTTAGCAATTTTTGGTATTTTTCAATTAATTTGCAATAGAACTAGTTTTCAAAGTGTTTGCTTGTATCAATAGTAGCCTCATTTCAAATTTCTTGTTTAAGCCAAAAGGTTTAACAATTTTTGTTATCATTAACTAATTCGAAACAGCTTTAGTTTTCAAAGTGTTTACTCATGTTAATAGTATTGCATTTTGATGTTTAAGATACTACATAATTCTATAGTTTTCCTTTTCAAAATTCATTGAATCTTGCTCTGTTTCTAGGTTTTTTGTGGAATTTTCTCTCTAGGGAATATTGGTAATAGATTTTGTGGAATTACACTTAAATATTAAATGAAAGGCTAGATTACACAGGTAGGATATAATCTAGACTAGGTAGACTTAGTAGCTTTGATATCATAGGAAATTTTGTTCACTTATAGAATAGAGTAAAGATGGTTGAATCTTTTGATAAAGGTTCTTTTATTTGTTTAATCCTTAGTATGCAATATTTTGAAATTAGTACTTAATGATAGCTATAGTTTTATTTGTAACCACTAAGTCTATTTGGAGGTATCTAGGCCATTCTATGCTATTATTTGGAGGTATCCAGACCATTCAAGAAGAAATACTAGTTTTGATAGAAGGGATTTTTGTCTCCTATGCTATTAAGGCCATTGTTGCTACATTGAAAATTCTCAACATTGAAATAGAAACTATCCTAATCTTCACCCACTTAGATATGGAAATAAGGAATATATGGCTATACAAGGCCTACAATACTCTAGTGAAATATCAAAAGTCCTTAACATTAGTAGAGAAGATCTACGTCAAGATAAGAATTTCTCATATCTTTTTTATGATGTGTCTAAAATGCATTTCATTTTATGCAACACATGGATCCATGATCCTTAGCAACAAGTACATAGAAAATTTATTTTATTTCATTATTAAGAAGATTGAGTTAAGATTTCAAGAGAATAATTTTAGGAAGAAGACCTTGCCATTCCATTACCTCATTAAAAAGTTACGCAAGTAAGAAATAATAGTAGGGTACATGAATAACATAGTCAAGTAAGCACAAAATGCCTTCTCTTTAGAAATGATCAAGCTGATAGTAGGTAGAAATGATCATTGGAAATACCTCTAAGTGTTAATTCTATAATAGCAAGCACCTCCATAGCAATAACATAGTAAATCCTAAAAGCCACCATTCTAGTAATAGAAACCACAAGCTTAGGAACTATCATAGCTCAAATAGTACACCTAGCACTAATGAACAGATACTTGTATATTACTTTAAGATGTATCATCCTATAATAAGTCATCAACAAGAAATATCTCAAGCCATGAGTTGGAGGTAGGAGAATGTTGCTATTCTACTCACTTCCATGTGGGAAAGCTTCTTCATCAAAATAAACCTCATAACAAGGAATGTAGCAAACTTACTATAAGAATATCTAGAAATATCTAGCAATGCTAAATTATTTTTTATTACACTTAAATCATATGATGGTATAACTATTATTGTCCTACCCCACAAGGACAAGAACCTACTATATAGATCATTTTTGATCATGTGGAGGAGCCTCTCAAAATTTCTACGACATCAATCCCTAATTCTATTACTACAAAAAACTTTCAAATATCCACAAGGGTTGGTGAAAAAATAAAAGAAAGCATAATCATTAAGCAACATAAATACAAGCACAAGAAACTGATACAAACTAGGAAAATAATTCAAAACAACTTTAATATTATTGAAGACATCATAGCTATTCAATCCAAATTGACCATCATAAAGAAAAGTTGGTGTTGTCTAAAGCTTAACAACATCATCCTAAGTTGGAGATTCAAAAGCTACATGATAAAATCATCCAACTCTATGTTCAACTATAGGACCCCATGTAGTGCATTCCTCTAAAGCTCAATACTGTATTGATGAGTCAATTATCTAACAACTAACTAGCATCAATTGGAAATAGAAAGAGAGAATATTATTAATAAGTAGTGTCCAATGCTCTACCCACATGAAGACAAAAAGTCAAATTATTTTTATTTATTTTTTAGTTGATGGGCAAATGTAAACTATTTTGGCCCAAACTCACCTTTATTTTTCATAAATTTCTTTATTCTCACCATGGGAAATGTCTTCTAATTATTTCCTCTAAATTGTAATGTCATACATGAATGAAATGACCTATTTTGAAGGTAATAAAGTTAACATTTAATTTTCTTTGAAATTTCATAATTTTTCATATTTCTTTCTTCTCTCATTTACACATCTATCACTAGTGTCAACTTTCATTCTCAATTATCCATTGATTTTTATCAAGAAGCATTAATGCAACCAAATTATCAAGCAACCATCATATTAAATGCATTATCAAGATTTTAATAACTCATTTTCTCATAGTCTAGAATTTTAGATATTCCAAAATTATTACATCTAGAATATCAAGAGTCAAAACTACAAAAGTAAACAATTCAAGAAAAATTTTTAAACAAGATTGGTATTAGAGCTAACCACCATGAGTTGTAACAAGGACATAGCCCAATGTTCCATTTATCTTTGATGGAACCCAAGATTTTGTTCTCTAAAAATGATGAAAGGACTTATAAAAGTTAATGAAGCATGGGATGTGATAGAATCTCATATCAATGATACTTCAAAAGGAGAAAATAAAGACAAAGAAGATCCTCTAATTCAAGAACTCCTAGAAGAAGAAATGTGGAAGACAAAAGACTCACATGCAAGAATGATCATTATTTTCAATGTATCAAAAAAATTAGCTAGAAGATTATGCTCATTAAAGACTACTAAAGAAGTGTGAAAAAGTTTATGCTTAGATTATCGAAGAAACACCAAAAATCAACATACAAAAGAAATATTGTACAGAATTCAAATTAAAAAATTAGAAATCAAAAGAAATGAAGAAATTAAATTATTTTTTACAAAGGTATATATTAGCATAAAAATTAATGAATTTGGATGTGGCTTTGTGGAAACTCTCTATAATAATCCTGGATACCAAAACATGATGATGAACATGTGGATCATTGAACTTAGAAGGAAGGGGATGAATAAGTTCCCCAAATTAAAACTTTGTAAAACAAAAGCGCACACACCAAATTTAACCTGGTTCCCCAACTTGGGTAGTCCACACTTGAAGGGTAGATCACTAGCATACATACAAACTTTGTTGCTCTTAAATGTGGTTGAAGGGTCCACACCCTATACAGTCTTCAAGTCCTACTTCGAAGTATTGTGCTGCAACACCAACCACTCAACCTTGCAAGGTCCAATTAGGCTTGAAATTTGGGTTTTAGGCTTTCACAACCTTTATAACCTTGAGCTTCACTCCAGAGTATTATACCCTAGCACCAACAACTCAATTCTATAGGATCCTGGTAAGCTCAACCAAGATGCCTTCCTACAAGAAGCACATCAACCCCACAATGCAACAAGAGAGAAGAATTATAAGGAATAGATGCAACTTAGTTTGCTAATCCTTGTATGTTGAGGTACAACACACTTTACAATGAACAAATGATGATACAATGATGAGCAAAAAAGATTACAATGATTCACAAAATAATTGTACAATGATTACACACAAGCTTAAGCATTTCCCAATGCATATGATGTCTTCTTATAGCTACCATGTTTCTAAATCCTTCTTAGAACTCATGCAACAGCTAGCAAAAAGACACTAACAATCATGGAAGACATCTTCTTCATTCCTAAGACATCTTTCTAAATTTGCCTTCTATTCTGGAAAGACATCTTTGTTTGAGGAAGATAGCTTTGTCTGATGGAAGACATTTTTATCTAATGGGAGATGTCTTTCTAAATCTAGCCTACATTTTGTGAAGACATCTTTGCCTAACAAAAGACATCTGTTATTTCCTAAAAATGTCTTTGCCTATGTTCACTCCAATTCTACCAAGACATTTTCTATTTCTCAGAGACATCTTTCTTCATCTTCCTTTGCATAATGAATTCATCATTTCTTGTCCACAACCTTGATCTTCTCCATGCTTTGATGATGAAAAATTTGCTTGTAAAATATCTAGTCCTGGTTCAAATTCTCTAAAATTCTTGCATGTTCATTTAAGACCTTGTGGATGACCTTCCCCTTGACTTTCTTCTTTGAGCTCTAAACTAGTGTGTTTCTTGTCATCTATGTAAGCTTTAGCTCATCTTGGTTTCCCATGTACGATTACCAAGCGTAGCGCACATGCTTGAAGTGGTCGTACTGAATGTGCTTAACTAGGAGTTGAGGGTTGAGAGAGATTAATTATCTAAGAAAGCATTTAAGCATTTAACATTAATTAATTCCTATTTAGCTTAGTCCACATGCTGCAAGGTTTATTAGAAAGTTCGTCTTTATTTCCGTACACAAATGTGTGCTCAGGTACAATTTGCTCGAATAAAGATCCGTTCACTTTGAGACTCCTACTGCGAGCACATAGAAATTATTCTATCTCTGGAATGGTAAAATTGCTAGAGTTTAGCTAAGGGTCTAGATCTAGATGGAAAAACAAGGGAAAGTCGCCTCTTATTTATAGAACTGGTGACGAGCTACGATATCGTGTCCCATCAGCAAGAATTAATAAATGGAAGGTTTGAACATTTTGGGAACATTGGAGTCTGGTCATATCCAAACCACTGGGTGTCCTTTGATGTGGTGGTTGGAATGTACCCAATTTGGGGTTCACACACTTGATTAAAATAGGCATAGTGGGGAAAATTATAAGATGTGGTTAATTGATAAGGAGTTGACCCACCATGGCACTCGTGACTATAAGATGGTATGCAAGGATTAGTATGTCTTCCTATGTGGTTATATTTATTAGGCTGCATGGTAGTTGGAGTTTTGATTGGTGGCCCTGATAAGGTAACATGAGGTGTTGTGTTCGAGGAGGCAAATGCATCACAGCGCTAAACTTGTGTCGGGTTGGAGGATGCAGTGGTTTCGGAAGCATGTTGTCTCTTTTTGTGGTTGTGCCTAAAGAAAGGACGCTTTTGACATTATGGATGACCTCCACTGCTATTGATCGTAGCAACACAAGTAATGTTTGTGGGTTGGTGTTGTTGTGCAAAACCTTTTGGCACAACTGGTGGCAATGTAGAAGGAGGTGAAGGGTGAGAATATTGAGGGCAAGGAGAAGTGCAAGGAACATGAGGTGGTGATCTTGTGGGAGAGGACATGGGTTGGTAGTACTAGGAGAATGATAACGATGTGGTGAGATAGAGGATGTTGACTCGGTTGGGGAAATAGGATGCTAAACCTGGTAAGTGCTTGGGTTCGGATGGTATGAAGGGTGTGACCAATTTGAGGGTGGCCTCCCCCACGACTGGGATTTTTGCCACTGTGATTGAACACAATATTTTTGAATGAACTCTAGATGTAACATTCCTTCCCAATGCTCATGTAAATGTGACAATATTGGGCATTGACCTTTGGGGTGATCGTACAGGCAAATGTTACATTGATACGTATGATTAGCAGTTGAGTTCTTATCCTTATTCTCTTCAACCCTTCTTCTCGATTGTCTAATGGTGTTCTATCCTGTTTCTTGGTTCATCATGGTTCTACCTCTAATAGTGTTGGAATATTCTCCGCATCTTTCATGTATCCATTCCATTATCTTATTGATCTTTGCCTCAATTTCATCTAGTGATTGTAGTATTGGCAAAGATGATTCCACCTCCTTGAAGTGAGTTGATTTCTCCTCTTTATGATCATGGACCTTTGCTATTTCGAGATTTTGGTCCTATTGAAAGCTTTCAACATTCTCCCATTTAGCCATTTCTCCTTCTTCTTTTACTACCCACCTAATAAGCCCTTGGAATTGGTGGGTTCATAGCTCATATAGTTGACCTCGGGCATACATCCCTAGGGTCTCCCCTTGTTTCATTACGGAGCCCATCCATGATGTGGTACATTAGCTTTTCCTTGGAGAATCCATGGCCTAGGCAATTATTTAACAATGAATAGTATCTTTCTAAGGCCATGTCCAAAGGTTTATGTTGCCCTTGTTTCCATTCTTGGATTTGTCTCCTCAAGGCTGACACTCTTGCATAGGTTCGATATCTTTCATTGAAGAGTTCTACCATTGTCGACCAACATCGAATTGATTTTGGTCTTAAGGACCTCTACCATACTTTTGCTTGGCCAACGAGTGTCGTAGGAAAAAACTTAAGTTTTTTCCATCCATTATCAATATTGTTCCATACACAGGCATCATGGACAGCTTGTAAATGATGTTGCGGATCTAAATCATAGCCTCCTGAAAACTTGGGAAAGTTGTTTAAATCAAGCCTGGGTAGATGGCTTTCCTTACGATGCCTACGGGATATTCGAACAGCCTCTTGGACATGCATTGGGCTCTTAGTGGCTAGCAGGGGTTCATCGTCACTAGGTAGGTTATGAATTTGTGAGTTGGGATGATGTTGTCTTTGTTTATGTACATAGGAGACCCCTGCATAAGATTGAGTACTCCAAACTTCGTCTTCATCATCATATAATTTGTTGGTTCTCCAATGAATTGCCTAACTAGTTGTTGCATTATCATGGTCTTGTGATAGAAAAATTGTTTGAGAATTTGTGTGTGACTTATTTGCAATTACTTTCTTTTTAAAAGGTATATTGCCAAGGCTTTGTTACAGTGATCTTGGATGATGTAACTAATCTAAATAACTAGCACCGTTCCCCGACAACGGTGCTAATGATAAGTGGTGAGGTACCCCTACACTCAACCATACGAATACAAGCGTGTATGCACGATCTGGTCGAACTCCGCAGATGGACTAATTGTGGTATCTAGATAGTTACACGTTGATCGCAGTTTGCTATCTTCCCACCTAGACTAGTATTTTCTTTGTCACGTATGGTTTAGTCCAGAGTGAGGTGAATTATATGATTTCTAACATTAGCCTACTCCTAGAGACAATGGAAAATAATCTTGATTAAACTAATAAGCAATAGGAAATAAAGTCTAAGCTAGCTTAAGAGCGATGAGCATTTGTCCTTAATCATCCGTACGCATCTTGGACCTCATGTACTACTTCTGGGATTACCAAGCGCACATTACTTAAGCACTCCTAAATACGCTACTAGGTTACTAAGTAGTTACACTTCAATGTTCGTGACTAAGTCATACTCTTTCCACATTTAACAACAGGAATAGTAAATGACAGTAAAGAAATATTAACTAAGGAAATAATAAATAACAATAACAATTAAACAATTAAAAAACTAAGTGAATGCTACAATGATGGAGTAATCTTGATCTTTATTACCGATCATGTGCATGTCCAAGTACGTCACACTCGAATAAAGGTTTTGTACAATTACAATCATCACACTGCGGGCATGCATTGGGGAAAGAACTGAAATAAATTGAAAATTGACAAAAAAGACTCTACATTTACTCTTATTGACTCCCCTTGTTCCTGTATGCCCAAATGTGTATTTATATGCTTACACAGGAATCACGATATCGTGTATTCAATATCGTTACCTAGGTTGCGATATCACATACCTTATATCGAGGATCCGATATCGGGGCCTGGCAAGACACGATTCATCACTATCTAATCTCTTCCAAAGTTTATCCTAAGCAATAGAATCATAAGCCTTAAAAAAATCAACAAAATAGATAAAAGTTGTATGATTGGGCCTTTTTGCTTTCTCCATACAATAACACAAAGTTATCAGATGGTTTATAGTCGAATGATTCCTACTAAAGCCTGCTCGTGACTAAGCACAAAGACCTTGCATTTCTGCTCATGAACTAATTTTATTCTCCAAAATAGTGCAAAGAAGCTTAGTGAAAATTGGATTGATTGTAATCAATCAGTAATTATTAAGGTTTATCCTATCTCCCTTTTGAAAAGCAAGATTGCTCGACTAGAACACTAAGAGTGATCCAAACCATGCTAAAGCCTTTTATTAAGAAGGTTGCAACTTGCTTTCCACACCAATGGACCACCCCATTTAAGAAGCTCTACATATAATCCATTAACAACAACAAGACATTTTCTAGAAGATAATCTTTAAATTTCTGTAAAAACATTATCAAAGGATAACTCAAAAAACTTGGAGTTATCTTGTATAATAAGGGGAGCCTCTTGATTAAAAAGGTCATTCAAGAAAATCTAAATACATAGCTAAGCTAATGTTAGCAATACATTGTTTGGTTAAATTAAAAAATTTAGTGCAACAAATTATTTATTACCATTTTAAAACGACAAGGATACAACCATTGCTCGAGTAACCCCTCTGAAAAGTCAAATGAAATAGAAGAGGGTTTAGCCTCCGCCCTCTCTAGGTATCATTTCCGCTTATGTCATAGAAAGAAAAAACAAAGGTTTGTATATATGCAACTTCTTAGACTTAGAAATGCAAACCACAAGCTACGGCAATAAATCCCGTACCTAATAAATAAAGGTACGTAAAGCAGCCTGAACCTGTAATCGAACACATGTAAAGTAGGTAACTTACTGATTAAGTTAAAATGACAAAGATGTTTCGATGTATTTCCACTACTTCTTATGTTAATGATCAGTTTACTTTTTCCGAATATAATTAAAATTTTAAAAATTGGCACATCCCAAAGCTATAGGGCGCTTATTGAGCAGGATAATTTAAAGTAAACAATAACAGAATGCTGCTTTTGAACATGGGTAAATCCGATTAACGTTACGAGAAGATATCGTGAGGAGAAGAGGAGCCCCAAACAGAAACTTCGCGACCAAATGTTTTGCTATGGTATTGGCACAGGGGCGACCAGAATTTGGTGAAGGAGCCTACAAATCCAGCAGGTACCTGTGTAATAATCTACTAATAACATTCCAAAGGGTCGGTTAATTCCGAGCTTTTATTTGCTTGGAAGAGGAGGAGGCCGTATAAGAACCTCAGCTGGGACCTGCGATTGGGTATGGTTCCATTGTAAGTTCGCTCCCTCTGTCTTTTCTCTCTCTGGATTTCTCTTTTGGTCGAGCGATTCTTCAAGTGACATACAAACCCTGCGTGCGTTGGTTCTCGCATTCATTCACATTCCTTGCACGATTCTTTTCCTCTGATTCTTATTCTGCGTTTGCTGCCGTTTTCGCTAACCCTGGGAGCCAGAGATGGTTTCTTGCAAAAGGACGGAGCCCTTTTTGTACAGACACATACAGAAACCCTTGCGTTTTGTTTCCGCTGCCTTCGCTTCTTTCCTGTAAATTTTCATGAGCGGAACTGCTGCCTGTGGCTCCTCATCTTCACATCCAATTTGCCGCGGATTGCCTTGGTTCGGATCGGCGAATTCTGAGCTTTGCGGTGCTTGATTTCAGTGCTTCACTGCATAGTTCGCGCCGGGTTTCAAGGACCGATTTTCCGTCACTGGTATAATTCGAATCGCAATTTCATTTGTCTGTGTTTTATTTTTGGTTAGCTTTTAGGATCTCTAAGCAGACAGAATTGGCGCGGCGACGGAATCCGAGTTTTTGCGGTGAAGTTTGCCTTTATTGAGGTATCAGGATCACATTGTAGGGTTTATCTGTCTACAGGAGGATTGAGAGTTTGCATTCGAGGTTGCCAAGGCCTTGAAGTTGGAGGGCTTGTCGGGATAATTCAGTATGAAGGCTAAGAAAAGGAGAGGAATGGAAGCGGTCAGTGGTTCTCTACTGTTTCTTTTTTTTCCTGTTTTTTTTCTCTGACGTGAAGATCGAACTAGGTTCGCTTACGTGTTCTGCTTTCAATATACATGTTTGATATTCAAAATGACTCCTAGCGCTTATAGGAAAATCATTTCTTTTTGTTATATTAGGGTTTGGAAAATATTAGAGGGTTTACAGCTTGTTTTTCAATTGGACTGCCGATTTTGTGTCATTTATTGTTCATTTCTTACTCAGTACTACCTTGCCTTCTTGCATCATAGTAGTTATTAGTGTGATAGTGTTGAGTACTTGGTATAAAATGATAGGCGCAGATTGCCGCATACAAGGGTTTGCATGTTATATCGGCCTTGTTTATGTTTTTATGATAGAAGAGTTAAGATAGAGTTTACTGCCGTATCAAAACATTCATTATTTAAATCTCATCGTATTTGTGAACTGTCAATGAGTTTAAATGTATGGCTTATACTGGGAATTGGACAATGGAAATTTTTATTACGACCAGGAAAACTACAATGGATTTGTTGGATGGTTACAGTGTCTCAATAGATTTATCCTGTGATGGCATACATTAATAAATACCCTAAACGTAAGCAGATTCTCTTCTCTAGAACCTACATTGCGCATTTCAAATAGATTGCAATTTATGTTGCTATCGGCACATGCTGGCTTTTAACTTTTTAGAGTTTTTCCTTCCTATTTTCGTATTACCTGTTTAAGCGTTGCCGAGCCTGAAATGGAATACTTAAAAACTAGTTGGCTTACAATCAGTATTGTCTTTTAAACTTGGTATTATATCATTTTTATTTTTCTAGAATTAAGAAATAATGCATATTCTGATAAGCTCACTTCATGAGATTACTGGTCTGGATTTTAATCTCAAGAATTTAGAGAGTATTAAGTATTGATGCGTCTCCGTTTCTGAATAGTAACATCTCATTAGATATATATTTATGAAGTCTCACATAAAGGTCATTCCTTTCGAGGAGCACAGGGTACGGATTTAGTAGTTCTTTTTTAAGCAGCATGCTATTCGATTAAGATAGCTGGAATTCATGCTTTTCGATTGCTTGGAATGCAGCCTGTCAAGGTGAGAGCCTTCATTAACAGTGTCCTCAATGTTCCCTTAGAGAATATTGAAATTGCACTGAAGCCATTCAACTGGGAGTATGATAAGGTACATTTCTGCCTTCGGATCTGTTTTCCCCCTTCGTGGTTGACATTGCTTTTGCATTCACGTAATCTGTATTTTGATGCTGTTGTTACAGGGTGACTTCAATCATTGGGTTGATCTCTTCAATCATTTTGATTCGTTTTTTGAGGCTTTTGTCAAGCCGCGTAAAGATTTGCAATTAGACATGACGTGTCTTGAAGAAGATCCACCATTTCCGAAAGAGTCTGTTATTCAAGTTCTCCGCGTTTCACGGATCATTTTGGAGAACTGTGCAAATAAGCAATTTTATTCTTCACATGAGGTCTGTTTTCACCATTTTTTTCATATAAGATTTTGTTTCTTATATATAGACTTTGATCTTTTATGATTTGTTTACGGGTTTTTTTCATCTTTTATTCACGTCATCTGAATCTGATTATTGGGGCTAGAAATTTACCGAAATCCTATCGGCATCTTAAATCTGAATTGTTTTTGGTTATTTATAATATCTTTCATCCCTTAATTACGTGTGTTTTTTTTTCATGTTGTTGTATTAGTATTTTTATTTTCTAATCAAAAATTATGTGCATGATGTATCTTGTCATTTCTCCATTGTAGTTGTGTATGCGTTCATTTTTCTGTCCATTTATGAGAAGCCCTCTATACATAATATGTATGTTGTATCGATAGATTGGTACATTTGATTAAAGATTATAATTGATTTTTATATCGTTAATTTTAGTTTCGAGTGGTCTGTTGTCATCTTCTATACGTTAAATGTTGCACAGAAAATGGTGGACTAATTACTATTAAATTTTTGTGCAGCAGCATCTTTCTACATTGTTAGCTTCTTCAGATACTGATGTAGTTATTAGCACTTTGTCTACATTGGCTGCCTTTGTAAAAAGACCGTCAGGAAAATGCAGCATTCGAGATTCCGCATTAAGTGCAAAGTTATTTGCTCTTTCACAAGGCTGGGGTGGTAAAGAGGAAGGTCTTGGATTGCTAGTATGCTCGACAGCTGATGGTCCAGATCCTGCGGCTTTCCGTTTGGGTTCTACGCTACATTTTGAGTATTATGCAGATGATACAGTTGATCAGGAAGGATCTGGAGAGGAGCCTAAATCCTCTGGCCTTCAAGTTATTCATATGACTGATCTAGCGCAGCATACTGAGAGTGATCTTTACTTGCTAAAGCAATTGACAGACATTAACAAAGTACCTTCTCGCATCAGATTTTCCTTGTTTACAAGAATTCGATTTGCCAGAGCATTTTCGCAGCTGGAAAGCAGGAGGCAATATATTTGCATTCGATTACTTGCATTTACAGTACTTGTTCAAGCGAGCAATGAACCGAATGATTTGACAGCGTTCTTTACCAATGAGCCTGAATTTGTGAACGAATTGGTATCTTTGGTACGGTGTGAAGATGTTGTTCCTGAAGATATACGAATTCTGGCAATACTAGCATTAGGTGCACTCTATCTGGACAGGTCTCGTCAGTCTATTGTTTTGGGTGCCATTACTTCGGGGGGCAACCGCGGAATATTGCCAAGCTTAATGCAGAAAGCTGTCAGCTCCATTACCTGTGAATCGCCTACTTGTACAGTTTCTTTTCTTGAAGCCCTTCTTTCTCTGATGAATGTATTGGTTTCCTCGTCTTCTGGTTGCACTGCTTTAAGGGACGTGGGTTTGATGCCTACTTTGTTACCTATTCTAAAGGATCTAGACCCGCATCATATACATCTGGTTACTGCGGCTGTTCATGTACTCGAGGCTTTTATGGATTTTAGCAACCCTACGGGTCCGTCATTTAGGGATCTAGGAGGGCTCGATAGCACAATTGCTCGACTGAAAACCGAAGTATGTCTCGTTGAGGAAAGAGCACAGCATTCCGATCAAGCAGCGTTAGATCAGAAAGAGGGCTTTCAACAAGAAACTCTTGTTCCTTACAATAGAAGGCTACTAATGAAAGCCTTGCTTCGGGCAATCTCTCTTGGCACATACGCTCCAGGAAACTCTACTCGTCTGGATGGATCTGAAGAAAGTGCCTTGCCCTTTTGCTTGTGTTCAATTTTCAGAAGATCGAAAGAATTTGGTGGGGGTGTCTTTGCTCTTGCTGCTACTGTTATGAGTGATCTTATTCAGAAGGATCCAACTTGCTACCCCGTGATAGATGCTGCGGGATTGGCAACTGCTTTCTTGGATGCAATCATGGCTGGTGTTCTACCTTCTTCGGATGCAGTGCTATGCATCCCACAGTGCTTGGATGCTCTTTGCCTAAATAACCTTGGTGTTCAGGCAATAACTGAAAGAGGCGCTCTTAAATGCTTTGTTAAGATTTTCACTTCCAAGTCCTATCTGCGGGCTTTGTCAGGTGAGACTCCTGGGTCTTTATCAAGTGCCTTGGACGAGCTGATGCGGCATGCTGCGTCTTTAAGAGGTCCAGGTGTAGACATGCTGATTGAAATCTTAAATACTCTTGCAATCATGGGAACAAGCAATGATGCAGCTTCTACATTACAAGAAACTAGCACTTCAGCAACTCCAATGGAAACTGATCCAGTTCAAAATGCCAGCAGTCAACCTGAGGGGGACGAGAATCTCAAGGCTGCTGCAGACAGGGCAAATGAAAGCTCTGCCGAGCAGTTGTCTAATGTAGAGACGTATCTTCCAGAGTGTATTAGTAATGCCACTCGTCTACTGGAACATATTCTTCATAATAACGATACATGTGGCATGTTTATAGAAAAGAAGGGCATAGAGGCTGTGCTTAAGTTGTTTGATTTACCCCTGCTTCCTTTGTCCTTTGCCAGTGGACAAAATATCGCCGTCGCTTTTAAGAACTTTTCACCGCAGCATTCCTCTCCTCTGACAAGAGCCGTCTGTAACGCATTAAAAGATCACCTGAAACCTGCAATAGAACAAATGTGTTTTCTGTCTGGAAAGAAGTTGTCTGAGATTGAAGGAGCCAGCAAGACTGCGATTTTAAGGCCGCTTGCGAGCCTTGAAGGGGTTCTATCATTTTCCACACATCTTCTCAAAAGCACCGCAACAATGATGCCTGAACTTGGCACCGGGGGTGCAGAAATCCTTAAGGATTTGGGAGTGGTTTACAAGGAAATTCTATGGCAGATATCTCTTGTTAGCTCTTCCAATGCTGCTGATACGAAGCGAGAGAACGATCAGGGAACCTCCGGTGCTCAAACTTCTAATGGACAGGGTTCCGAAGCTACTACGTCTGAAACTAGCAGTGCTCCACCAGTTCTGAGGTATGTGAATCCTGTGTCCACTAGGCATGGACCCACGTCACAATGGGCTGTTGAACCCGAATATGTTTCAGTGATACAGACAGCAATTAGACCTGGGCGAAGGGAACACGGAATTGACGGGTTTTCTAGAATTCGGCTTAGCCGCCTTGGGAGGCAGCTTGATGCCTCAGATGCTGATCTTTATGGGCCCTTCTGTCCAGGAGAAGCAACCCAGAACAGTGATTCAAAGAGAAAGTCGCCTGACATTGAAGTCGAGATAATGAACAAGGAGGCATCTGCAATGCGCGCCTTCTTTGTAACCCTAGTTAAAGTCCTGGTAGTACCAAGCCGGCGACGTGATGATACAGGGTCTCTCAGCCCAGCTGCTAAAAGTGTGGTTGTGTCACTTGCAAAGGTCTTCCTTGAAAGCCTTAATGCAGATGAAGGCCGAAGCTCGTGTGAATTTGATTCTCTTCTTTCTACGAAGTGCCGTTATTTAGGAAAGGTCGTTGATGACATGGTTGCAGTAATCTATGACAGTCGAAAGCGCACTTGCAATGCAGCAGTTGTAAACGCTTTTTATGCGTATGGCACCATCAAGAGACTCCTTACAACGTTTGAGGCCACGGGGCAGTTGCTGTGGGCTCGGCAATTGATGTCACCACGCGATATGGAAACTGAAAGCAGCACTCAGAGTTCAAACGAAAATCTAGATCATTCTCCACTCTTGCTAGATACTTTGAGGAGTTACTGCAGACTGTTGGAGTACCTTGTCAACTCTTCGTTACTTTTGTCGGTGTCATCATCGTCACAGCTACTAGTGCAGCCGGTCAGTGGTGGATCCGTTCCACTTCCAGGGGACCCTGAAACGTTTGTTAAAAAATTGCAATCTGAAGTTCTTTATGCTATTCTTCCTGTGTGGAACAATCCGATGTTTCCTGCTTGCAGTCCTTCGTTCATCACATCGGTTATCATCATTATCACTCATGTATACTCTGGGATAAGCGATCCGAAAGGAAGCCGAGATGGCACTGGTGGAGGCATGGGAAATCGAATTAGAAACTATGCGCCTGATGAAAATGCGGTCTCAATGATGGTTGACATGGGCTTTCCAAGGGCTCGGGCAGAAGAAGCGTTAAGGAATGTCGAATCAAATAGCGTTGAAATGGCAATGGAGTGGATTTTTAACCATCCAGAGGAGCCTGCTCAAGAGGATGATGATCTTGCCCAAGCACTTGCGTTGTCTCTGGGTAATTCAGAAGTTGCAAAAGATCCCTCCAACGAAAAGGGCAAGGAGGTTCAAAATGAGGATAAACTTACAGAAAACCCACCTGTGGAGGACATTTTGGCGATATGTATGAAATTGTTGCAGAGTACAGATGCTATTGCTTTTCCAGTGACTGATTTGATTGTGACATTGTGCTCCCAAAACAAAGGTCAGTATCGCGGTAGGGTTGTGACCTATCTTGTGCAACAGCTAAAGCTTTGCAAGGTGGAAGAGAGCGACAAGGACACTAGTATGTTGTCTACCATATCGCATATTCTCGCCTTAGTTTTAAGCGAAGATAGCAGTTCTAGGGAAGTGGGTGCAGAAAATGGTCTAGTTGGCATTGCATTAGAATTATTATCGAATTTCAGGCCCAGCAACATAGAAGAAGGAAAGGTTGTAGTTCCTAAGTGGGTTACAGCTCTTCTTCTTATCCTGGAACACATGCTTCAGTGCAAGCTGCAGCTCTCTTCGGATTCACAAAATGTTAGTGGTTCTGGAGGACCTTCTTTTGGAACTATTCCTGAAGATCCCGCTTCCGAACCGACACCTGAAAGGGATAATGGAGAACGTACAATGGTAGAGGATAACAACAAAGCAGTTAATCCGTTCATGAAGATTCTTGGAAAATCATCAGGATATATGACTTCTGATGAGCAGCACAAGGCCTTGTGCATCGCCTGTGGTTTTTTGCAACTGAACCTTCCATCAGCCACGGTTCAGGCTGTTCTTCAATTGTGTTCAAGGTTGACGAAGTCACATCCAATGGCAGTGCTGTTTCTTGAAAAGGGTGGATTGTCTTCTCTGTTGAAACTTCCACGAAGTAGCATTTTTCCTGGTTTTGATTCTGTTGCGTCTGTTATCATTCGCCATCTCCTCGAGGATCCTCACACGCTACAAATTGCAATGGAGGTTGAAATACGGCAGACTCTTTTGTTTTTGTATAACCCACGGGTAGGTCGCACGTCTCCTAGGACGTTTTTAACGACACTGGCCCCAGTCATATCGAGGGATCCGGCTATTTTTATGCAAGCAGCGGCGGCAGTTTGTCAATTGCAGAGCGTGGGTGGTAGGCCAGATATAATTCTCTCTAAGGAGAGAGAAGACAAGGAGAAGGCCAAGGAGAGAGAGAAATCAAAGGATAAAGATAGACACAAAGTTGTGGGTCAAACTGAATCAGCTGGAGCCCTTGATTTAAGCAAGGGAAATGATGGAGCAGGCAAGCAATCAGATCATACCGGTAAACATAAGGGTCATAAAAAGATACCTCATAGTTTTAGCCAAGTCATAGACCAACTGCTAGAGGTAGTTCTGCAGTATCCTCCTAAACAGGACAGTGACTATACTGGAGTCGCGGACATGGACATTGATGGAGCAACTTCAAAAGCTAAAGGAAAAGCTAAAGTTGATGATTTCAAAAAGTTTGAGGTGGATAAATCTTCAGAAAATTACACAGGATTGGCGAGAGTTACCTTTATATTGAAATTATTGTGTGACATTCTTTTAATGTACGTACATGCAATCAATGTTGTTTTGAAGCGGGATGCAGAGATTAGTCAAGGCCGTGTCTTTTCTTCTGAATTTCCAGGTAATGGCGGTATACTGCATCACGTCTTGCATAGATTTCTACCATGTCTGGGCGATAAGAAATCGGATAGTAACGGGGAGGAGTTGCAAGTAAAATTATCTGAGAAAGCATCTTGGTTTTTGGTAGTTGTATGTGGACGATCCAGTGAAGGTAGAAGAAGGGTAATCTCTGAAGTTGTGAAGGCTTTAGATGCGGCTTCAAATGCCGGCAGTAGTTCTAGACATGCAGGTCTGCCGAACAAGAAAGTCCTTGCTTTTGTTGATTTAGTTAATTCTATTCTTTCAAACAATGCGTCGTCAGGTAATCCACAAGTGCCGGGTTGCTCCCCTGATATGGCTAAAGCGATGATAGAAGCAGGAATGGTTCCGGCTTTGACCAGTACACTAAAAGTCATTGATCTGGATCATCCAGAAGCTCCAAAGCTTGTCAATCTTATTCTCAAGGCATTGGAGGCATTAACCAGGGCTGCAACTTCAGGGGAGCAGATTTACAAGTCGGAAGAAAATGAAAAGAAAAAGGCTCCTACAGTAAGCGAGAGTGAAGCAAATACCACCAGCCAGTTGTCGTCTGGACAGGCTCAAAACAATGAAGCTCAGGAAGCCCAAAATGGGAACCAGCAAGTTGCAAACATGGATGAAAGGCAACTCCCGTATCAGGAAGATGCACAAGGAGATCCCCCGACTGCACACGAAAACATGGAGCATGACATGGGAATCGAAACAGATGAAACTCTTGAAGTTCGTAATGATGCAGAGCATGGGGACCATATCATTAGTGCCACTGTTGAGGTGACATCTGATTTACATGATCCGACGGCGGCGGAGATGGCAGCTTTTCGGCGTCTTGAGCGGAGACTTGCACGAAGGTCCAATGGTGATATGGGCGATGAAGATGACGATGAAGATATGGATGATGAAGCTGAAGAAGAAGACGAGGATGAGGAGGAGGAAGAAGAGGATGACATTGAAGGTGAAGAAGGTGGTGCCCATATGTCTCTTGTAGATACAGATGTTGAAGATCATGATGAAGACAATGGGTTAGGGGATGATTATACAGAGGATGTTGTTGAAGACGAGGAGGATGATGATTTTCCTGGCAACCGTGTAATAGAAGTTAGATGGAGGGAAGGATTAGATGGTCTGAATCATGTGCATGTCTTGGGGCATCCTGGAGGTGATGGCAATTTAGTTGATTTCTCTGCGGAGCCTTTCCAGGTCAATATGGATGATATATTTGGCTTTCGTCGTTCTGCCGCTGTGGATAGAAGGCGCCCGAGTGGTCACAGGCCCTTCGCTGAACGTCAGGGCACCGATCGTGGAGGTGCCTTTCAACACCCTCTTCTTACCAGGCCTGTACAATCTAACGGCCTGGCTTCCAATGGTTCTTCTGCCTTTCCTTCTTCTGGAAATATGTCAAGAGATGCTGCTGTAGGCCCTGGAGGTTTTGATGTTACGCATTACTTCATGTACGAACCTCCATTCATGTCTTCTGATCACGGTGGAAGTTCATTCTTGGCGGATCGTGGAGTTGGGGCTCCTCCACCACCATTACTGGATTTCTCATCAGAGCCTGTCTATTTCTCGTCGGGAAGGCGGGGCTATCTTCGCAATGGTAGATGGACAGATGATGGGCAGCCCCAAGCAGGGGCTCAAACAGAGGCAATTGCCCAGGCTATAGAGGAGGAGTTTTTGTCTCAGTTGAGGTCCCTTACTAGGCCGGTTGAGGAAACCCCCACAAACCAAGGTGCTCCTCCAAACTCGAGCGTGAATAATAATAATAATAATGCGGAAGATCAACAAACTACTGTGGCAGTTATGGATACAACTGGTCAAACTACTTCTGTAGAAAATGCGCAAACTGTCCAAGTACCTGAGCACCAAATGGCCGAAGCCGAAGAAGCTCAACCTCCTCACAGTGCAGAGTCTGCGGATCAGAGAGAAGCCGTATCTGCTTCTGAGAGCAATGCAGCTGGTGTTGATGTCAGGATGGCAGACGAAGGGAATGACACCAGGAACAGAGAGTATGCAGAGTCCGAAGGACATGAAAGCGAGGGAAGTGGTGCGACGATGGGGGAGAGCCTTAGGAGTTTGGAAGTTGAAACTGGAAGTGTAGATGGGCGTGAAGAAGCTGATAGACAGGTCTCTAGTCAGGTATTGGGAGCTTCTGCCAGTGTTCCACAATCGGCTGCTATCATCATGGATTCAGGGAACGGAGCGAATGATCAAGGAGGCACGGAGCCTGTTTCACAAACTGAGAATGCAGGGATAGTTCAAAATAACAATATCGATGGGGCATCTGGCCAGATTCAAGGACAGAATGAGGCAGCAAACGCTGGTAATGAACAAGCTGAACAAACGAATAACGAAGAGCCCATGGCAAACACAATCGATCCTACTTTCCTAGAAGCTCTTCCAGAAGATCTACGTGCAGAAGTCTTGGCATCTCAGCAAGTACAGTCCTCTAGGCCTTCTAACTATGCTCCTCCTACCAGTGAAGATATCGATCCTGAATTTCTTGCGGCCCTTCCACCGGATATTCAAGCTGAAGTTTTAGCACAGCAGCGTGCCCAACGGCTGGCTCAGTCTCACCAATCCGAAGGCCAACCCGTGGATATGGACAGTGCATCAATTATTGCTACATTTCCTGCTGAGCTACGCGAAGAGGTTGCTTTTAAAATCTTGATCTATCAGTTTTTTCAGAAAAATTGTATACATATTTGACTGGTACTCTTCTGCATTTGTAGCCTGAGTTCCATGTTTTCTTTTAGGTTCTTTTGACTTCTTCCCAAGCCGTGTTGGCAGCGCTATCCCCCGCCCTGCTTGCGGAAGCACAAATTTTGAGGGAAAGAGCAATGAATCGATACCAGGCACGCAGCTTTTTCGGAGGTCACAGGTTAGGCGGTAGACGTCACAATATTGGGTCTGGGCAATCTGGGATGGATCGTGGTGTTGGGAGTGGATTAGGTCGCAGGGGTGGCACTGCGGGCAGTAATTCAATGCGAATGAAGGACGTTGAAGGAAAGCCATTGGTGGATGAAGGAGCTTTGAAAGCCATGCTACAGCTGTTGAGGCTTGCACAGGTTTTTTTTTAAATATAATTTTTATTTTAAATGACCATTTTTAGTTCATCTTTCTGGTTGTCTCGTTTCTCTGTACAGCATTTGTGATCAGTAATCTGTTTCTTAAGCTTGCCTTATTGTAAAACCAGCCTTTAGGAAAAGGTCTTCTGCAACGGTTGCTGTTTAATCTGTGCGCTCACAGTGGCACACGAACTACTTTAGTTCATCTTTTGCTTGATATGTTGAAACCAGAAGCAGAAGGAATTCTTTCAGATACAAAAGCTGCAGTGAATCAAAGGCTTTATGGATGCCAATGGAATATGGTTTATGCGCGCTCTCAACTCTCTGATGGTATGATTTATTTGTGTTTCTGAAATTCCTAAATACCTGAAATGCAATGATGTAATCATTATTTGAAAATTTTTTTGTAGGGGTACCACCACTTGTTACTCGACGTGTTCTTGAGATTTTGACTTACCTAGCAAAGCATCATTCTGGTGTTGCGGACTTACTGTTCTACAAAGGATCCACGTCAATTTCGTCATCATCTATTCAACCAGCATTACCGTCGATTGAAGACAAGGGAAAAGCAAAATTATTCGATGATGAGTTAAGCGGGCCCCTTGATAAAGAAATACCTCTTATATTACTGCTCAAGCTTTTGAGTCAACCTCTCTTTTCTCGAAGTAGTGCCCATTTGGAGCAGGTAAATATAAACCAAGCAGTTCACAGTTTCTTGATCATCGCATATTTAGTGATGACGATCCTGCTTGAGTTATTTACCAGTATGTTCTCTGTGCAGGTCATGGGTCTACTTGAAGTAATTATGAATAATGTTGGCCTTAAAAGAGAATTAGAAACAGCAAACAGTATTGCAAAAGACAATTCATCTGAAAAGGCAAGCGGCCAAGATGCTACTGATGGCCAACGTGCAACGGAGACGGCAGGTACCAGTGGGTCTTTGCCCGAAGCTAGTGGTGCTAATCAGGAGACCGCTAGGAGTTCAAGTATAGATAAACCTAGAGAAGCCATGGAAGCGTCAACTTCAGGATCAAAGAAAGAAATGACGGCCACCGAGATTCTTCTTCAACTTCCTGAAAGGGAGTTGAAAAATTTGTGCAAACTGCTTGCAAAAGAGGGGTATGTTCCAATAAATTTCTGTCATGTCAGCAATTTATTTTTTTACTGTTGCTCTGCTGTATAGAAATGAAATGATAATACTTGTTGAAGTTGTTTGAGTCAAATTTTATTGTTGATGCAGTTTGACAGAAACAGTTTACACGAAGGCAGCTGAAGTTCTTAAGAAGCTTGCTAGCTTTGCCCCTCCACATAGAAAGCTTTTTGTTTTGGAGCTAGCAGATGCTGCTCGAAGCTTAAGTGGGCCTGCAGTTAATGAACTCATAACATTAGCTGAAGACCAATGTGCTGGTGTGAGCTCAGGATCGTTGGCTGGTGCAGCAATCTTAAGAGTTCTGCAAGCGTTGGGTACCTTGACATCAGTTGATGAGACAGAGGACGGAAGTCTTGTGATGATTAGTGATCTGAATTTATCTCTGGACACATTATGGCAAGGGCTTAGCCGCTGTATTGGGAAAATTGAAATTCAGTTAGGGAACGCCCAAGAGGTATTATCAAGCAGCAGAAGCCGAAGTTTAAGCTCCTCATCTGGATCTGCTTCATCTACTCTTCCTCCTGGTACACAGAGGGTGCTTCCATTCATAGAGGCATTCTTTGTGTTGTGTGAAAAATTACAAGGAGGCTCAGGTACTGTGCAGGCAGAATCTGACGATGGTACCATGAGTGATGCCGCATTGGCCAAGAGAGTTGGAGCAATGACATTTGTGAAATTTGCTGAAAAGCACAGGCGACTGCTTAATGCCTTTGTTCGACAGCAACATGGCTTATTAGACAAATCATTTGCTATGTTGCTAAAGATGCCTAGACTGATAGATTTTGATAACAAGCGCTCTTTCTTCCGTTCTCGAATCAAACAGCAAAATGATCAACACAATTACAATCCTCTTCGTATATGTGTTCGTAGGACGTATGTACTGGAAGATTCATACAATCAGCTCCGGATGAGGACCGTGGATGACCTTAAGGGTCGCCTAACAGTCCAATTCCAAGGTGAGGAAGGAATTGATGCCGGAGGTTTAACCAGAGAGTGGTACCAGATACTTTCAAGAGTTATATTTGATAAAGGAGCTCTACTGTTTACAACAGTAGGCAATCAGTCAACATTCCAGCCCAATCCAAATTCCGTTTTTCAGACAGAGCATCTTTCATATTTCAAATTTGTTGGGCGTGTGGTAATTTTTAACAATTTTTTTCTCAATTGTGGCTTTATTTTCAATATGTCATTTGCGATCACCGGATCAGCGTTTGTGTTCTAATTGTTCTTTTTATCAGGTTGCAAAAGCTTTATTTGATGGACAGCTTTTGGATGTTTATTTTACCCGATCTTTTTACAAGCACATTCTTGGAGCTAAAGTTACCTATCATGATATTGAGGCCATTGATCCAGATTATTATAAAAATCTTAAATGGATGCTTGAGGTAAGTGTCTCAATAGCTCTCAGTATTTGCATTATCAATCATAATTGTTCTCCGAGGGTTCATTTTTATGATGTCGTTTTGTTTCTTTGCATGCAGAATGATACAAGTGAGGTACCTGACCTTACCTTCAGCATAGACGCTGATGAGGAAAAGCACATTTTATACGAGAAAACCGAGGTACCGTTGCCTGGAAAATAACAATATAATGCTCTAAAGGTCTGACGTACGTGATAACACTTCGTAACTTATTAATAATAATGTTGTATTTTAACAGGTGACCGACTACGAGCTAATTCCTGGTGGAAGGAATATACGAGTAACAGAGGAAAACAAACACAAGTATGTTGACCTTGTAGCAGAACATCGGTTGACCACGGCCATACGACCTCAAATAAATGCTTTCCTGGAGGGGTTCAATGAGTTGATACCAAAGCATCTGATTTCCATCTTTAATGATAAGGAGCTGGAACTCTTGATTAGTGGGCTACCTGAAATTGACTGTAAGTTCCCAGAGGATTTCTTTGCATTCTTATATGCCCAAATTATTTTCTTTTATATTTAACTTAAATGTGTTCTTATATTTTGCTTTTCCAATTTTCAGTTGATGATCTGAAGGCAAGTACAGAGTACACCGGGTACACTGCAGCATCTCCTGTAATACAGTGGTTTTGGGAGGTTGTTCAAGGACTCAGCAAAGAGGACATGGCACGCTTGCTCCAGTTTGTTACAGGAACGTCTAAGGTATTTGTTGTATTTAAAATAATTCCCTATGCATTGCAACAGACGTTTTCTTTTCATTAACTAATATTGGAGTCCATGAACCGATGCAGGTTCCACTGGAAGGTTTCAAGGCTCTTCAAGGGATTTCTGGTCCTCAAAGATTTCAAATACACAAGGCTTACGGAGCTCCTGAGAGGTTGCCGACTGCTCACACATGGTAAAGTTACAAAACTGATTATTCAATTACGTGCGTGGTTTGATTTGCCCGAAAAAAGGGATCTATTGTCTTATAATGTTTTTGGTTATAATTTATGCAGTTTTAATCAGTTGGATCTTCCGGAATATTCCTCAAAGGATCAGCTTCAGGAGCGATTACTATTGGCTATTCATGAAGCCAGTGAAGGTTTTGGTTTCGGTTAAGAGCAGTAGTATTGTTTCCTGTCTTGTAAAATGGATCTTTTTGATCTTCTGATTAGATCTTGACATGATAGTGGAACCACGTATCTATCGCCAATTTTTATGGTGTAAATTTTTTTTTTGTATGGTCATTCGTCCTTATGCAGTTTTATTCGAAATTAATGATTTGCTTCTATTTCCCCTTCCAAGTCTTCACGGGGCAGTTGTATTCTTGATCTTTGGTTTTTAACATGAGACATTTAAAAATGTACAGCTTTATACGAGTGAGGTTGGAATGCCAATTTTTTCACTGGGAATGGTCTGCTTTTTATATTTTTTTTGCTTCGGTGGACAATACAGCAAACAAGCATGGTCTTCGAGTAGTGATGGCCTCAATTTTCATGAGGATGTTGATTCAGATTATCACATTTTCATGATTACTTTCATAAAATACGTTTGGGTTGTCTTGGGGAACAGCTGCTTTGCATGAAGGACAATGACAAGATTATATAACACAAGGACAGTTGGTTTGTTGACAACGGTGAAGTTTTTTTTTTTTGAGATTGTTAATGCTCTTATTTCCGTTGGTAGCGTTCATGGAACGTGAGTTTGAGCTGTGATTTTGGTGCGTTGATGTTTGATAATTTGTAGCTTGGTGGCTTTCTGAGAGATTATGTACTTCACTCGGATTTTGGTTGTCGAATGAAATACATCTGCATTCCTGAGTGCATCCTTTGACAACAATGGATACATCGGAACCGCAAAGATGCCTAAGATGGGCATATTTGGTTTGTTGCACCTGCAGATTGTGTCAATGAATGTGAACAGATTTCATCTTTGGAGGGTTTGCGAAAGAATCTAATAAAAGTTTCATCCACGAGATACTACACAATTAAACACGGCAAGCAGGAATGCTGTATAGGTGACTTGATTCCATGCGGTAGGCATTTGTCGACTGTTTTTAGGTTATGGAATTAAGCGATGTGATTAGGATTACTAATCGAATACATGGTTACGCTTCAGATCTCGTTGTGTTTACTCGGCCAAATATTAAGATTGCATCAGAACATAAATTATTATATCGGAAGATGAAATGCATAAAATAATTAATTCATTTTAAGTTGAAGTGTTGCAGTGGAGAGAATGAAAGTTGTGATAATTTCTGAATCAAAGACATCTTTTTTGAATCTAGTACGTCTCCTACAAGTTCAACTCTTAACCAAGATGTCTCTAAAGAGTCGAAAAACTTGTAACAATTACCTATAGGGGAAAAACATAAGGGAATTGAAAGAGGTGTTCCTACACTAGCTCTTCAAGAAGTGAACTCGAAGAAGGAAGTAGGTGTTGAAGTGATTCCCTGCTCATGAAGTTTGGTCTCATGGACCCATACAACGTCATCTATGGATTGATCCTCCTAATGGATTAAGTATTCACTCCATTCTATTGAAGGCTTGGATTGATCAATAACCCTTTTCAACTCATCAATGTTGCCTTATATGATTTCCTCATCAAGTCCATGATAGTGCACAAGATCAAAAACATTACACATAAAAGCTATGCTCACCTAATAAGCTAATGATTGATGGATGCATTATAGATGCGATAATGATAAGAGACATCAAATAGGTTCAATGTAAAGCCTTGATCAATGGAATGCCCACATAACAAAATTCATCCACCCACTTTTTCCTCTATCCATGATTGGTGAACTAGGCTCAAATTCAATAGGGAGCTAGGACACATATTGTGAGCTATTGAAGCTAATGGTACTAGAATCGTGGATAGGTGGTGGATCCACATCTTAGGGTGTGACCTCTAGGATCCTAGAAGAGTGCTTGGTTACTAGTAAGGAAAGGATATACCATTGATGATTCTTGTGATTATAAGATAAGTCTAAGTCGTATGATTGGACCAAGGTACATATGCTTGCCATGCTTAACCACCCTCTTCAGAAGAGATTCATGATTCTCATGGACTTGTGCATGCCATGGGATGTGGGATCAATTCTCATGTTCATGCAATTTGAAGACTCTAGATGATGATCTAGCACTCCGTTTAACCCACCTAGCACTCCAAATGACACCAAATTAATAGGTAGAATTGTAAGGGCAAGTAGAGAAGTTACTTGCAAATTGCTTCATGAGGAAACCTATTTCACCTTGTGTAGTTCTAGTAGTACTTGTGCCAAAGGAGAAGTACAAAAGTGGAAAAACCAATGTGGTGGTTGATGCATTGTCTAGGATGCATGTGGTTAATTTCAGTATACCTCATGTGGAAGGTATGGGTGATTTTTTTTGATTTGTATGAACATGACTGTAATTTTGTATAGGTTCGGAAAAGCCTCAAGGAGCCATTCTTGAGTAGGATAGACCAATGGAGGGACTATCATATCCAATATGAACTTTTTTTTAAGAATGGAAAGGCATGTATTCCTAATTATGATTTTAGGAAGAAGATTTTGTTTGAAAAGCATTATAGTGGCATGATAGGTCACATGGATAGGGATAAAACATTGGAACTTATGAATTGGTACTATTTTTTGGCTTGGAATGGCAACTGAAGTTTTAAAATTTTTGAAGGAATGTTTGACTTGTTAGAAATTCGAAGGAGATAAAGGAGTGAATGGACATTACATGCCTTTGCCAATTCCCAAGGGTCCATGGGAAAGTGTGTTAATGAACATTGTGAGCGATAGATCCATCTCCTCACGAAGGAAAGAAAAGATTACAAATAATGAATGAAATGAAAAATAAAGAAAAAAATGAAAAGAAAAGATGAAATTAATAATAATGATGAGGAGAGGTGGTAATGGGAAGAGCAATGTAACACCAAGCTTATCAATCCATGTAAATTGATACTTTTAGCATCTTGAACTAATCTTATAATTTCTCAAGTAAGATCAAAAAGAAAGGTTGAGCCAATATCCATGCAAAGATTATCTTATGGTCAACCCATTGCTTGGATCACTTAACATTCAATTGTATTGGATCAATGTTACTTCCACCTAATTCCTAAATTCATTTGTTCCTAGAGGTCAAGATCATAACCATTGCTCCAAACCATAATCATGCCCATCATTTTTTGACCATCATATTGTAGTAACTATTAGGATTAGGATAAGTTAGCATAGCTAGAAGAATCAATGAGAGGTTTTTGATAAAGAAAAAATTGAGGAACCTATTGTGCATATAGGCATTGATGAAGGAAAACTAAACCAGAATCTTGACTTCTAGATGATTTGTGAAACGTTACCTTGGTTTAATTTCACCAATGATTGAACCATGGAATAATCAGGTCTAGATGGCATTGATAGCAGTATGTGTGGCCTTGCACATGGAAGGGAGACATGGAGATCTATCTCCACCATGTGAATGAGTAGTAAAGGAATGTGGCAGTGGATCTCTCACATGATGTAGGATGTGCTCATGTGCTTCCATGAGCTAATTGAATGGTTGGTTAAGGATTCAATAATGATGCATTATCACCTTCCCTCTTTTGCAAATCTTTCATTCTCCATCACTCTTTCCTTCCATTTTATGCATTGTTGTGAGTGGTAGGAAGTCAACCAAGTGAAATAAAGGATGAGACTTTGTCATCCAAGGGTATAGATTTTTGTTTGATATTGATGTCTCACTAGCTATTAGGAATTTAGGGATTTCACCTCACTATGTTTCACAAGGGTAAGAAAGATAGGTGCATGCTATGGAAAGGATCCACTTGTAGATTCTTGGTGGCTTGTCATTGTGAGCGAGTTAGCTCAAGCTTATCTTCTAGAATGGTTGTGGCTACATAGTATAAGATGCTCGATTAGTCTTTTGCATGTCTAGCTATGAATCGATGAGCCTAATGATTTAACCAAAACAAATGTTTTTCCATTTTTATTTTCTACCTACATATTTTGATTGTACATTGGATATCTGGCCAAGTTATACTTCTTGTTCTTATGTACCTTGATTATTTTGGTTGATGGTATCACACATTTTAACATCTTCTTATTTGTTGAGGATGTATGGTAGGCATGTTCTTATTGATTTTTGCATTCATGTTCTTAATTGTTGTGATTGTGTTCTTCATTATGAGAATTTAAATAATGTTGTTTAATGCTAGTGTCTTTTCACTCAGTTGTGGGGGAGAGACATAGCTAGATATGTATTTTTTAATATCATTCATCATTCTTGTGTATGTGTATAACATTCAACTATGACTTTTTTCTTCATGTTTTCCTTGTGAATTATACTTACAGTTGTTCTCATGCATGACTTTATCAATGGTGGTTAATGCCTAAAGATTTAACATGATTTTTAGCTTTTTTGTGGTCTAGCATGTTTAGGTAGGTGCATCCCTAAGATCAAAGAATTTTAAGCCTTAATTTATGGACTAGTAGAGAGATGTCATCCTTCAACTTCACTTGAAGAATACCAGTTTGATCTTGAACCTAAGAAACCTCTCTCAAGATAAGGGTTCATAGGTGAAAGGATTGTATTCTTGAATTACAAGTGAGGGAGGTGCACAATAATTTGAACTTGAAATTGAGCCAAAGGATTTGCTAGAGATCATTCTATTAAGCTTGAGGCATCTTTAGCTTTGTAGGCATGATAGGGGACTCTTCTTGTCAGCCATCATTTCCTAGCTTCTCTTCTTAATGTGGTAAGTTTGTAATGTCCCTTATGTTAGAGTTATTTGTACATTTGTAATCCCTCCATATTGACCTAGTCATGTGTCTAATCTTAGCCCTTGTGTCTTAGGTATTAAACCTATGGGACTAGCTTTACTCATTCACAAGGGAATGATGAATCATTTAATGGTAGTTTGTATGTCAATTGTAAGCTTTAAATTTGGGAAGTGTTTCACATGCCCTATGTTTGTAGTCTAGCAAGTTTAGTTAAGGTTCTAAATTTTCTAGGCTTACATCCTTTCTCCCTCTATTATACTTTGAGATTGCGTGCATGTTCTAGATCCTTAGGAAACTTATTACTTTGTTTAGAAGTCCTTTGGTCCTTTTGACATGTCCTCCTTGAGTTCCAACTTTCATCTGGAGTTGGTTTAATAAAGTGTAGTTTGGGGGGAGGGTGCACTAACTTCCCTACATTAGTGAATCCCCTATGTTAGTGCAAGAATACTAACACATCCCCTACTAGACCTGGTTTAGTATCCTTTATCGATAGTGTGATCAAGATCAGCCTTAGTTGCATTGGCAAATCTCTGTTGACACCTAGGTGCTAACGAACCTTTGTTGTTATTTCATGAAAGTTTATAAATACTCAAGATGAGCTCTCATACCTATATTAGTCATATTTTAGCATACATAGACATTTTCATTTAGCTTTTGGTGTTTGGTTTATGTGAAAAGCTCTTCCTTAGATAAGTTAATTTTCTTCCTTGTTTGTATGTGTATTTTCAATCATCACTTTCACCAGTATGGATAGACTTTATTAGACTGTCATCTTGCTAACATAGCCTAGAATTTTTTGGTCAATGTGGAGTTCAGGGTTTGCACAATAAATAAAGCTTATGCTTTTCCCTTATTCTACCATTAATACCTTAAACATTGAAATACCAAAAATATTTATTCAATTTATTTAATTTCTTTTTTATTAAGTCACAATGATTCATCATTATCCAAGGAGGTTACATATATACGACATGGTGTTGAATCATCAAGGTTGTAACTAAGAGCCATTTATTGTTTTTTGTGTGTGTGGTGTTGCACTTGTCCCAGAAAGAATTACGACACAAGCATTGCGCTTGTTTCCATGAAGGATTGTGAAACATGTGTCTATTATTATTTTATACATGTATTCATAAAATTCATAAAAATTTTCTCCTATGTTCCCACCATGATAACATGGATTTTTATTGTATCATATATATCATAATCTCTTTTATATTTATTGAACACAATGACATCTACAAGTGTTCTTGGAAATTCACTCAACATCATCTTCAAAGCTTACAGCCAAATCACACTAAATTCTATATGATATAATCCCATTGGTAATAATTGGTGGGATCCCTATTAGTCTCCTTTTCATGCATCATCCACAATATTTTTTTGAGACTCAACTTCTTTGATTTGTATGACATAGGATGATTCTCTTGCAAGATAACACCTACAATCACCTCATCTAAGGCATGAATATGAACTTTGAATAATTTAGAAGAGTCAAGAAGGGCCAACACAAGTTGAGTTGTAAGGACCATCCTGATATTATCAAAATTTTTTTAGCACTTGTAATACTACTTTCATGAAACATCTTTCTTTTGCACATAGAGAAGGACTGTAGTGACATTTGAGAATCTCAGGAAAAAATTTTGATAATAGATTATCAATTCTAAAAATTTGTGCACCTCAGATACATTCTTTGGAATAAGCCAAGAGATAATGATCTCCACCTTCTTTAGGTCTAGCTTCATTCTAACTTCAACAATGAAGAAATTTCAATTTTTCTTTTCTTAATTTGTATTTCTCTCATTTAACATACGATTTATTCTCTTGTAATTTAGAGAATACCATCTCCAAGCAGTAAAGTTGCTCTTCCATAGAGTGGGAGTACACATGAAAGTGGTCAATGTATACCATCATGAACTTCTCAAAATATGAGTGAAGCATCTCATTCAGAAGAGTGTAAAATATGGTTGGAGCATTGCACATCCCAAATAACATGACTATCCACTTGTATAAGCCATAACAAGTGACACATGTCATTCTTTGTTCATCACTTTTAAAGATACATACTTGATAGTAATCCTAGCGAAGATCAAGTTGATAGAAAACTTAAGCCATTATAAGTTAATTGAATAAGTTTGATACCAAAGGTACCAAATACTAGTTCTTAATGGTGTACTTATTAAGCAATTTGAAATCATAGCATAACTACATCGTCTTTCTTCAAAAATAGTATGGGCCTTTATATGAAGATTTTGAGGGTCTAATACAAATCTTTTTTACCAAGATATTTGATTACTTATTTAATTCTTTTAATTCAAGTGTAGTTAATCTATATGTATGCTGTCTAAGATGGGAAATTCTCAAAAATAGGTTAATTACAACACACTATTCAGGTAACTATTTTGGCAACCTTACCAACATTAATTCCTTATACCTGTTGAGAATTTCTTTGATTTGCACATCCTCTTGGGTAGAACCATCTACCTCCACCTACCTCAATATTACTAAGAACATCTACTTAATTTGATGCTAGACAATCTTTTTCATCATCATTGGGAATAAAACCTGAATAACATATAACATGGTAGTTGCTTCTAGTGGTGAGGTCTTTACCATATAGGGTGATTTCTCATGTGAAATGTATAGAACATTAAGCTAAGGGGTAATGAACATGTTTCCCTTCTTCAAAAACTCTTATCCAAGAATCACTTGGAAAGAGTCAATATTCAAAGTTGAAAAAATTAGCTTTTTACTCCCCTATTCAACCTTCACATGTGCTCCCTTTACCAGCCACATGCATCTGATTGGGTGAACTTTACTTAACTTATAGAATGTCAAAGCGAGTAAGGATGCAAGAAATTTTTTATAATAAAATATTATGGTTGGTACCTATGTCAACTAAGGCATTCACCACCTGATGAATCATGATTTGTTAGGCCTCGATGTCGGAGCCTTGATGTTGGAGCCAAGAAGCGATGTTGGATATTTGATGTTGTCTCATTTGGGCTTGCCTACAAATATAGCGCTTGGGTGCATGGTTGGGAGAGTAGAAGGTAATAAGTAGTAGAGAAGATAGTTTTTGTTTTTGGTTTTTGATAGTTTTTCTTAGAGTCCTATTATTCCTAGTGCATGCTTGTAGTGTGATGTTTGTAATCGTATGACACCTTTGTTTGAGTGTGATGTACTTGGACACATTACATGACTGGCAATAAAGATCAAGATTACTCCCATCATTGCAGCATCCACTTAGATTATTATTGCTTTTAATTGTTAATTATTTACTACTTTCTTTAGTTAAATGTTTCCATTTATTGCTATTTACTATTCTTGTCATCAAGCAGAATGCGTATGCCTTAATCATGAGCATTTAAGTGTAAGTACTTGGTAATCTAGTAGTGTATTGTTTCGCACACCCAGTGACATATGCTTGGCAATCCCAGAAGTCATCACACGAAGTCCAAGATGTATATGGATGATTAGGAGCGGATACTCATTGCACCTAGGCTAGTTTAGATCTTGTTTTCTATTGTTCTTTAGCTTCATTAATTTATCTCTTTATCATCATTAGGAGAAAAGTAGAATTAAACAACATCATATGCCTCATTTTGGACTAAACCATATGTAACAAAGCTACCATTAGTCCAAGTGGGAAGACAATGAACTACGATAAGAGCATAATGATCTAGATACCACAACTAGTCCAATCCACAGAATTTGACCGGATCGTGCGTGAACACTTGTGATTCATATGGTTGAGCATAGGGGTACCTTGCTACTCATCATTGGCACCATTGCTAGGGGTGGTGCTAGTTATCTAGATTAGTTATATTATACAAGATCACTGTAAAGGCATTAATGATATATCTTTCCAAAAAATATTAACTCACACACACCATAAACCAATAACAATGTCTCTTTCACACGGAAGTGACTATGCAATGTATAGTGAACACATTCATTGGAGAAATAATGAGATATACAATGAAGAAAATTGGAGTGACCAACCTGATGCAGGGATTTCTTATGATCATGACCACCCTAATGACACTCAAAGAGTACATTCACCTAAAGTAGACAATCTTGGGGGAGACGACGTAAGTCTTGAGCTAGGGGAGGCCTCAAGGCCTAAGACCTCCTCAAAATTAAGAAATGATAAATTAAGGGACCCTAGGGAACACCATAGAAGCCATGGAAATACTTCAAGTTCCTCATCTTTCTCTTCCCCATTAACATCTAGTTATGATGAAGATGAACATAGGTATGAAGATAAGGCTCCACTAAAGGGTCAAACTACAAACCAAAAATGAACCCATAGGAAAAGTTAAAGACATAACCATGAACATAGACAATATCATCATGATCAAAAAAACTTGTTTGATGATGATGAACCCTTATTGGCCACTAAGAGCCTAATGTAGATCATAGAGGCCATTAAGATATCTTGTAGGCATCACGAAAAGAGTTGTCTACCCAAGCTTGACATGAATAATATTCCTAAATTTGTAGGAGGCTATGATTTAGATCCACAACACCATTTACAAGCCTTCCATGATGCTTGTGCTTTCTACAACATTGAAAATGGGCGGAAAAAGCTTAAGCTCTTTCCTAGGACACTAACTGATAGAGTTGAAGTGTGGTATCAATTGTTGAGATTGAATTCAATCTGACAGTGGTCAACAATGTTGGAACTTTTCAATGAGAAATACCAAAATTATGCGAGAGTGTCCAACCTAAGGAGATAGATCCAAGAGTGAAAGCAAGAACAACATGAACCCTTGGACATGGCCTTAGATAGATATTATGCCTTACTGAATAGATGTCCACATCATAGATGGGCTTGGTAACAAAACAAGGGAGACCCTTAGGATGTATGTCCTAGGATAATTGTACAAGCTTCAAGCCCATCAAATTTGAGAGCTAATCAAGTGTGTGGCAAAAGAAGAAGGAGGGATATGCGAATGGAAGAATGTTGATAAATATCAATGGGACCCAACTATTTAATAGAAGGAGGTCTAGATCTATGGTAAGGAGAATGAAACCACTCTTGATACGGTGATCCCGCAACAAACCTTGCCAATACAGATGTCTGTTGATGAACTTGAAGCAAAGTTTCATAGGATGTCCAAATGGATATATGAAAATGTTACCACTCTCATTGAGATAGTTGAGGAGAGGATTATGCAAAATAAGCGAGGAGATCACAATAAACAAAGGATACAGAACCAAGAAACAACTAGGAACACTTTTCAGAAAACGGGAAAAATGGCTAAAGAAAGTGAGGCTATAGACTCAACCATAGATGAAGATATTGGATGTGACATTTACATATATGACCATTCGAAGGGCCATTGCCCAGTTGTTGCATCTATAGGAGTATTGGGCAAGTGCTTTAAATCTGAAGTTTGTGTAAAAGCACAAGCTTGGTAGATTTCCTCTCCCGTAAGGTAATTATAGACGGTTCCACAAACGATCATATCATCCTAAGGGGACTTATTACCAGCATCAATATGGTTATCAACTGCAGTGGCAAAAACCATAGTCATGGGGGAGGCCACCTCCAAATCATCTCTATTCTTCTTACTAGCTAAAAATGCACAGATATTATGTTCAACATCCTATTTCTCCAACTAGTTCTACATCCTTTACTTCAAATTGCCACTACCACTCTCTTGAATACCATCAACCCATGACATCCTTGGAGGGATCACCACTTCATGCCTCTTACCATTCAACCTACCCTTGGTATTTTCATACTCCACCTCATTATAGGCCATCACCAATGACACAAGAAGGTTTGACACCACAATACCAACAAAAAAATGTCATTTGTGCTACAAATGTGCAAAGACATGCTAATACTAGTGGGTCTCAACTGCAACATAGGAAATGTCCCTTCTAGAGCAAAGGCCATAAGTTGAAGCAAACCATGCATGGGCCCATCATATCATCCAAGCCAACATAATGCCAATCTGGTGCACTACCTTCCTTGTCACAACCAATGTCCTCTGATCATACACAAGGGCCACCATCCATCATTACCCCAATCCCAAATCCAAACAATGAATCTAATAGTGTGTGGAAACAAATAAATCCATGCATACCATATCATGATCAAGGGTGCAATTGTGGGCCAAATATCCATAATGTTAACACACATCATACATTTAACAATCAATTGTGTGACCAATGATTTTTCAACCTAGCCACCACATCGCCAATAGACACCTAGTGGCTAGGGCATGAACAATTACCAATGTTTCATACATGCATGGATCCTATCTATCCACTTATTAATCCTTGTCACGGCCAACTCTTTAGTCATGGGGGTTACCCCCATTCTAATCTTCAGGATTCTTAAGTGCCTTTCATCATTTTTTTTTACAATTTTTTGTCATTTTCCTATTTCTTGATCCAATCTTTCCTATTTCTTCCAATTTTTTCTAGTTGATGTTTTCATTTTCTTTGTTGAGTAAGCTCACTTGTGAATAAAATGATCATGTTGCCCATTGAGATGAGGTTTTCTCTATGTTATGAAGTCATAAGGGATTGATTATTTAGATATTGAGGCCACAACATCCATCCAACCATTCCATTAATAAGAGGTTCTTCCCTTGGTCATAATGATAATCTTTTCCATCATCCAACCTAATAATAAATCTATAATCGTTGTGTTCAGATAGAAGAGTGTAGAACCAAGGCAGAAGGTGAAGGGTGTGACATCAAGGCGTTCTGTGGATTCTCCTTAGCCACTTCTATATGTTTTGTCATGTTGCTAAGGTTGTAACTATATCCTTGTAGATCTAACGAAAAATGGGAGTCAAAGTAACCTAAAACGACACTGAATAAACGTATGCGGGTTCCATTAGAAAGACATGTACCCATGCCTGAAGGTTGGCAGCATCTTAGAATTGAAAAAAAAGATAGTAAAAAAGAAAAAGAAAAAGTGTATGTGTCATAAATAAAGCTCCTCCCTTGGACAAAACACCAAGTGATGTTATTCTTTGCAGTTGCAGCTATGATAGTCTTATGATTATCGACCAACATGATGAAACAATGCGATGTCACTGCAATGTGGTTTGGATTGGGTTTGAATCTTGGAAAGAAAGACTCATGATTATTTAACCATTAATTACGCATAAGGTTTCATTGTGACCATGATAAGACACCTCATATCCCAATTTCTGCAATTCTTTCTACAGTCCATCTCATCTCGTATTCTGGGTGATTATAACTTGTGGTTTTGTGTAACACAGAGTTATTATCTCAAATTGGTGGTTTTAACATGTGTGTTTGTTTCAAAGGTATGCATTGCATTCAACCCATTTAGTGCCTATGGACAATTTTAGGTGTGGTTACACAAGGGCATCATAGGCTAGAGCCTGCTTTGGGAAGGATCCACTTATGTAACTTTTGTGACTTGTACTTGTTGGACACAACCACATAAATTGCTATATTTTGTCCTTTCACTTGTCATATAATCGATCTGTCCATCACCTTGATTTCAACACCTTTTTCTTGATCATTCTAGTGCTTTCCACGTCGATGACTCCACATTATCACACTTTGGGTGCCTCAAACTAATTTTTCACTTATCATAGAGCTTTAGTTTCCATGCTCAGTTGCCCCATTTAGTGAAAATCCATGGACCCCAATGTCTCCTACCTGACATCGGGTCTGACACAATGTCACATACCCGATGTTGGGTCTGATAGAAACTATATGTATGACCCCCGCGGTACTCAAAATTTATTTTCATCATTTGTCACTAAGGGAGTTGTTTAAATTTTCTCTCACAACTCAGAGCTTTGTGTACTCGATTTCCGCTTGCGATATTTAGCTCTCTACTACTCTAATTTTTGTGCCATTTGAACCTACTTGAACTTGGAGTATTCAAGTTAGTCGTGGGGCTACTTGCATGTGAAATTTGCGTCAAGCTGTTGAAATTTGCTATCACCTGAAGGGTATTATAAGGGTAAGAGTGTTAAAAAAATTTTAAGTGTTATCATGAAAAATAAATTGTATTAATGCCAGGAACTTTAATTTCTCCACCCAAGGGACCATAACCATCACTATAAGCTACACATAAAAAAAAAGGAACCAATCATGAAGGGTCGTAAAAGGAGATAGACACTTTTTGGAAATTTTTCTTTAAAATTTTTATAACTATGCAATCATATGAACTAAGAACTTAATGAACTAAGGTAACAAGTAAGGTATAAACTAATTAATGAGAAGAATACAACCTTAGTAACATTTGATCTTTACTTGATTGTAGATAGCCCCAAAAAGAGGTGCAAAAGGTGAACCTTTGCAAAGAGCCACTAAGTGCCCATGAGATGGCTGAGGTCAGCAAGGTGAACATGAAAAAAATATGGAGCAAGAAGCCTACTATTTTAACATTCACCAAGAGGCTCCTACTACTAGACAATTGGTCCAAGGGAAGGCCATAGAACCATAGGCTCCTATGCAAGGACAACGCCTCACATTGCCTCCTGATTACCTTGCAACCATTCTAGAAAAGTCCACATTGACCTTGGTCATAGTGGAAATGAATTTCAGCCCATTCATGGAGTTTGCTCTAGAAGCGGTTCAGACACAACTTAAGGTGTCCCCCTTGTGATCCATTCTCTCATATAGCAGTGAATGGTACTTGGGGTGAAACTCATCCATTCTAGCACAATAAAGATGAGGGCACCACCATCAGAATTTGTGGAGTTAACATCTCTTTTTTAGTAAAAGCTATTTCTATGGCTCTTAATATGCCAAATGAAGGGGCTAAGGTAGCCCATTTGTCCACTAGATTTGACCTCGAGACCAAAAATCTATGGTTGAAACAGGTGTACAAGAAAGAGGATAAAATGTATAATGAAATGACTCTGGAAGAGAGGACATATTTCAAGATTAGGACATTCCACCTATTTCCTACCAAAGGGTTCAATCGAATTTCAACATATGCGGCCAGGGGAAGTGCTATTTTAATGGAAAAATTTGTAGCCAATCTTCCCTAGTTTTACTTCACTAAAATTCAATGATAGTTTGAAGAAAAGAAGGTAGGGAAACCAACACTTCCATTCCCTTGCCTAATTAGAAGTTTGTGTAAGTGTGTTGGGATCCTAGGATATATGAATGATATCCCCAGGAAGGCTTAAAATGCCTCCTTCGCTAAACTCCTTAAACTTACAACACCAAGAAAAGATCTTGGTGAAGAACAAGAACTAGAGAAGGAGGTAGCACTAGAAGAAGAAACACAATGTTAGCCTGAAACACAGTGCCCACAAACAAAAGCTTCACCACTACTATCATTGCAAGAGTATAGGCCCTCAATGAGCCATTTATAGAAGATCGCTGAAGTTTTCAGCTAGGGAAGCAAGGATGAGTCCAACCTCTTCAGAGTGATGGATGATGTTGTACAATCCACAGTTTTAGATGATCCAACACAGGGGGAGATCTTGTTATAATTAGGAGGATGAGGATCCCAATAGTCTAGGAAAATATTTGGGAATGTCGCATCCTTCCAGGGAATTCTTGAAATGGGAGGGGGTGTCACAGTTATGGTACTACAACATGAGGATGTAGTAGGCACAACAAAAGTAATCACAGACCATATTAAGGAATAATTCAACATGCCTGTTGTGCCCCAGTAGACCTAATGAAAACCAGAGATGCATAGATGCTGGCTGAGACTTCAATGACTCCTGTGGTGCATGAGGATGTGCTTGATCAACTGCTGCAAATGGGGCAAGTGATGACTACCTTGTTTGACATCCCTAGTGATGTCACTGTAGCATAGTCAGACCTCATCACCACAAAAGGAACGTTGGTCATGGTTGAAGTCAGAGCAAAGCATGCATAAGCAGAAGTACAAAGACTACAACAAGATTTGGTTGCCCTGAGAACTAAATGATGGAATCCTACCCATTTTGTTGCGCATGACCAGCTTGAGCAATTCAAGACAGAGAAGTTGACCAAGCTAACTAAGGAGATCCTAGCTATAGAACAAGGAAAAGAGACGATGGTCTAGAATGCCTACGCTATTGACATGTAATCCCATGCATACAAAAAGGCATTGACTATCACACAAGAAGAAAACAAGCAGCTGATTGCAGAAAATTCAAGGTTGACCATAGTTGAGAAGCAAAAGAACATCTTAGAAGAAAGTGTCCACTAGTTGAGAGAACAACTAGTGAGGGTCAACCAAGACATTAATAGATTGGTTAGAGAGAGAACATAACCCTCTTAATGGAGGAGGTCTATGCTATTCATCAGAAATTAGCAATTGAAATTAGCGCATGGTAGAAGAAGACCAAGAAATATGAGAAATTGAAGGAGTACTTCCGCAACCAAGTAGGCATGTACAAGAAAATAAATGAAAAAGAGATCCAAATGGCCAAAGCCCACATTAGCTCCTTGTTAGCATAGAATCTTGAGTGGTAGCCAATCTTGGATAGTTATGCCTTGGTCCACTAAGTGGAAGTTAAAAATAAAGACTTGCAAATAGAAGATTTAAAAGAATACATGGCATTGGCTAGCCCTAGATATGCCAAACTTGCCATGTTAATAGCAGGCCAACCTTGAAACAAGTTAGAAAAATAGGTAGCAACCACTTATGCATTATATGAGAAAGAGTTGGTGGAAAACTTAGAATTGGAAGTGGTTAAAGCTAGCTACCAGGGACAAAAAGCATCACCTCAAACCTAGCTAGAAGATTAACAGATTATCATGAACTTAGAGACAAAGCTAGGACCTTTGAGGAGGAACGACAACAGTTCGTGGCTTGGTATGTGAAGGAAAATTAGATGTTCCCACAACTGCGATGTCCTTTAGATGTACCAGTGCTAGCACACATTGGCTTAGTAGCCTAGATGTACACAACCCAAGGATGAAAGAGGAGAAGTTGTAGGCATTGCTGAATCATTACAAATTTCAAAAACCTGGTGACAAAGGGAAGCAACCAATGGAGGAGCCATTGCCTTTAGGCATCATATGAGCTTCCCAGTTTTTGTTTTGTAATAATGTGTTCTATTTTTTGTATTACACCATTGTAGCATGCAAGAGTCAATTGTTTAACTTAGTTAACAATCCCATACCTTCTCAATATTTTGTAAAGAACTTGTTCCTCATTTTGTTTAACTCGAGGCTGAGTTTTCATTTAGTCATGGGGGTATGATGAGTCATGATTTGTTAGGCCCTGATGTAAGAGCCCTGATGTTAGATACTCGATGTTGGATATCCAATGTCATCTCATTTGGGCTCGCCTATAAATATAGCACTTGGCTGCACGGTTGGGGGAGTAGAAGGTAATAAGCAGTAGAGAAGATATTTTTTGTTTTTGATTTTTGATAGCCTTTCTTAGAGTCTTGTTATTTCCAGTGCATGCTCGCAGTGTGATGTAAACATACGATACCTTTGTTTGAGTGTGACATACTTGGACATGTTACATGACTAGTAATAAAGATCAAGATTATTTCCATCATTGCAACATCCTCTTAGATTATTAGTGCTCTTAATTGTTATCTATTTATTGCTTTCTTTAGTTAAATGTTTCCATTTATTGTTATTTATTATTCTTGTCATCAAGAAAAATGCGTATGCCTTAATCATGAGCATTTAAATGTAAGTACTTGGTAATCTAGTAGTGTATTGTTTAGCACACCTAGTGACATACACTTGGCAATCCTCGAAGTAGTCGCACGAAGTCCAAGACATATACAGACTATTAAGAGTGGATACTCATCACACTTAGGCTAGTTTAGATCTTATTTTCTATTTTTCATTAGCTTAATTAATTTATCTCTTTATCATAATTAGGAGCAAAGTAGAATTAAACAACATCATATGCCTCGCTTTGGACTAAACCATACATGATAAAGCTACCACTAGTCTAAGTGGGAAGATAGCGAATTGCGATCAGAGCATAACAATCTAGATACCACAACTAGTCTCGTTCATGGAATTTGACTAGATCATGCATGAACACTTGTGATTTGTATGGTTGAGCATAGGGGTACCTTGTTGCTTATCACCACCTTTGAGAGAAATTCCATTAGAACCATTTTGACCAAATGCAAGCTAATTTCTTTCTTCAACTATTCTCCTTGAACATTTTGTTATATCATTTTTGGTATTTGAGAAATTTGTTGCATTACCCCCAATGTCTTGATTTCCTACCCATTCTCAATAACCTTAATTACGCACTAACGAGCTTAAGATTAATAGTCAAAAGCATTCAACTGTCAATTATCATTTGATTCTCTTCTAGTAGGTCATCAATTTAAGTTTTGAGAATAATCTTGGACAATATGATTTCCTATTTAGAAGAAGCATCTTATGCTTGAATATCTTAGAGGGTTATTAAAGGAACCTCCAAAACATGGATGCTTATCTCCCATCTTATTTTGTTCTTAAAAAGCTTAATGCTTCTCATTACTCTGGTAATATGCTTAGAAAATAGGGGTAATGGGAGGGCACAAACCCTGAAAGCCTTTACCAAAGTTTCTTTTATCAAAATCACTAGATTTGATACCAAAATTTTTACCATTCAAAAGTGCTTCTACCTCATTCTTTTTCTATTTTTAAGATTTCATGTCAATCACCAAACTAGAAGCTAACTCAATTTCTTCCCTATAGTTTATGATCTTATAACTTCTATTTTTTCACTAAACACAAGGTTTTAGGTCATTGAAAAAGAGTTAGTACTTGTCTACCTCATTAATATTAGGAACCTATAACACTAGGGCCTAATACCCCTTGATATAGTCTTCCAATTCCCTATCTATTGGATTTGCTTCAACTTTGCTCAAGCCTTTTTAGTGAAATTTCCTAGATGGAAGTTTTTATTAAGGACCTCTTTGAGGTCTTCCCACATCTTAACTAATCTCTAAGCTATTGTAGACTTCATCTTCTAAATAATGTCAAGTCACTAAATTTCTACTACTCCCCTCAAGAATTAGAAATCCACAAAGTCCTAAACTTCATTTTCTAAATGATGTCCTAGAATATCTCAAAGATATATGGTTTCTACTACTAATTGAGCAAAACTTAGTCCTAGATACAATTCTTTATCTTATTTCTTTTATGTTTTCATTTCCAAAAGTTTTTAAAATAAATAAAATTATCCAAAATATTTGTAAAATCCTATTCTATATAAAGGAGTAATCCAAAATAATTATAAAATATTGAAGAAATAAGTTAGGAAGAGTTTCCACATATCCAAAAAATATATCAAAAAGAAAAAATGATTTGGATATAATTTAAATCAAATTTCTATATAAAATAAACATAAGACAACAAAATTTAAATAAAATTTTAACCTCAAAATAAAATAATATTATAATATTAAAGATTCTGGTAGTAGGAAGAAAGTGTATAAATTTATAACAAAGTAGGTGATGAGCAGCGAGTACCCCCTACACCCAACCATATGAATTACGAGCATTCATGTGCAACCTGATCAAATTCCATGGATGGGACTAGTTATGCATTTAGATCATTAAGCATTGATCGTAGTTCACTGTGTTTCCACTTGGACTAGCGGTAGCTTTGTCATGTATGGTTTAGTCCAAAGTGAGGCATATGATTGTTGATGTAATGATAATAGAGAAATTAATTATTTAATTTAATTAACAATGGAAAGCAAAGTATAAACTAGCCTATTGGCAATGAGTGTCCATTCCCAGCTTGTTGTACATGTCTTGAACCCATGTATCCACTACTTGGATTACCAAGCACTACACTACTCAGCAAACCAAGTAATAACACTACTAGGATTACCAAGTGAATATGTGTTTATGCTCAAAACTGGTCGCGCTCATTCCACCAATTGATTAATATGCATGGAAACATAAATATTAACTAAGTACATGGAATATAAATTTCATTAAAAGTAAATTTAATCTAAGTCAAAGTGCTACAATGGATAAGAATCAATCTTGATCTTATTGTCATTCATGGAATGTGTTTAGGTACATTATCACTTGAATAAAAAATGATACAACTGACTCAGATCCACACTATGGGCACGCATTGACTATTCTTTAAGACTACAGAATAAAACCACAAGGGTTCGACTATTCTATTGATAAAAGATGTTAAATATGTGACAAAAGCACACATATTTATAGGCGGAGGTAGACATTGCATTGATGCATCATCCCATGCATTGACGGGATCATGTCGATAGGTATGCATTGATAGGTACATGTTGATGTAGCTACGACATCATAGATAAAATGTAGCATCTGTGATGTAGTAGCCAGTAGAGATGCATCAACAAGGATGCCATAATGAGTGTGATGTAGCATCTAGAACATCGCATCTTTGATATCTTAGTCAATTGATGCTTCATCAGTAGGGTAGCTTCATAGAAATAAAAATTAAATAAACCCTCTTCTAGAATCTCTATGGTCATTCCAAATTCCTTTCTTTTTCCTTTTTCAAAAATGCTCATAACCTTCTCTCTCTTCCTCTCAAATCCATCTAACTGAAGCCTTCCACAAATGAAGATGAAAAGTAATAGAAGGGCAATGATTTATTTATAGGATGAAAGGATCACATGCAACATGGCAAGTCTTCAAGATAGGTGTAAGCATGTATGGTTCATTTTCCTGTGACCGTACATGGAATCCTTTTGATGAGTGACGAGGTACCCCTACACTCAACCATATGAATATGAGTGTTACACGCGCGATCCTATCGAACTCCGCAGACTAAGTGCCTACACGCCTTATGGAACACTTAAGGTTAATCATTTTTTGTGTTCCCAGACTTGTATTTGTCATGGTTGTATGGTTAAGTAAGTCTGAGGTATATGATTTTTATGTCTTTTCTGTTTTATCTCCTATGCTAATGAGGTGAAGGATGAAGAAACTAATTAACTAACTTTAACTAACTAACTAAGCCTTAATTAACCTAGCATCAGCATCCGTTCCCACTTACCGTTCACACCCTAAACCAATGCAACCTTGGTTACCAAACGCTATTCGTTACTGGGATCACCAAGCGTAACGCACGTGCTCGAAGTAGTCGTACTAAACGCACTTAACTATGGGAGAAGGGTTGAGAGAGATTTAATTAACTAATAAAGCATTTAAACGATAAATAATAAATAACAGTAATTAAAATCCTAATTAGCCTATTCCATGCACTGCAAGGTTTATCCAAGAAGTTCTTTATTTCCATACACAAACTTGTGTTTAGGTACAATATTTGCTCGAATAAAGATCCGTTCACTTTGGAGCTCCTATTGTGGACACATGAAAATTATTCTATCTCTAGAGAGGTAAAACTACCAAAGTTTCACTATGGTCTAGGCCTAGAGTTAGAAACAAGGGAGAGCTGCCTCTGATTTATAGATTTGATGACGCACTGCGATATCGAGTACGCGATATCGCGGCCCATGCGATATTGCATCCCATCATACCCCCATGACTAAATAAAAACTTATCCTTGAGTTCCTTACAAAATATTGGGATGGTATGGGATTATTGACTCAAATGGAACTAATGGTGAATGGGATGATATGTGAACGGATCATCATTACAAGACAAGATAAAACTGGTGTTCATGACAACAAGAGTGAACACCTTATACATTTGACATCAGGCCTTATTTGGTAGCTGAGAGAGAAGAGAGAGAGAAAGAAATTTTGCTACTACCAACACCAAGATTGCGCCTTCTATTGTCCATCCATAAGTGTGCCATCCATCTTGTTCCTTGCATAGCTGCTTTAGCATCGATCCATTCCAAGTGTTCCCTTCAGATCCAATCTGTTGTTGCATGATTGCCATTTGCACACAACACAGTCTTATATTAGCAAGGGTAAATGAATCATAATGTAATTGATACCTTGCTTTGGTGAAAGGTCCATTGGCTAATTTGTGGTATGGTTGATACGGATCTGGAGATATCATAGTGGTGACTACCGAAGGTGTAGGGGTTAGGAGAAAATCGAAAAAATTTGGGTCCAAACCCCCATGACTAAGAGCAAACCTCTGGTAGCGATAGAATGGAGAAAGAAAAAGAACAAGAAAGATGGAGAAAAAGAGACAACTGTAACGTCGATGAAATGGATGTCAAGATGGAAATGAACAAACAAAGTTGATTACGCAAATGTTCAAGGGAAAGAATTTAACTGGTGCACCAAATAGGAATGCCAGTGGGTCCTCCCCAAAGTAGGCTCATGCCCTTAATGCCCTGAAAAACCCACATTCGAAGAGTCTGTAGGCTTTGGGAATGTCATTTGGAACAAGAGTTAAAGTCTTAACCACAAAAATTTACCAAAAAGAAAACAATGCGTCAACCAAAATATACACTAATGATACAATCGACAATGAGGTGAACAATGGAGAGAAGAGAATGGAATGGAATCCCAAGAAAAGGGTGGTGTATAGCCCCTTGAGTATTCATAGTTAATTTGACTTAGCAGATCCCATTCCAAGTCCAACCTCAAACAAACCACATCTAGTGACTTCACATTAATGCATTTGGCCAATCCATCCCCTTGAAGTAACAAGAATGCCTCCCCAAAGAGCCACCACCATTTTGATGAAACGAAGGAGGAGAGAATGGGAAACGAGAAGGGCCTTAGTTAGAGGGAACATTTTTATTTTAGTTCCATAACCAGTGCTTGTAGCCCAAATGATTATTTTGTCTAAGGGGTGTGCTTTGAATTCTCACTGTTTTTTTTATGTTTATGCGTGAGAACCACACCATGGAAAGACTTTGTTATTTTTATTTGCTCAGCTTCCTGATAATTAATTAACATTGAAACGGTAAGAAAACTCAAGAAGAAAACATCCAAGCACCCAAGAGAATGGCCAACACAAATGCATCAAGTTCCCTTGAAGTCACACCCTTTTCAATCCTTGAGTCCTTCCTTAGTTTGAGAAATGCCCAGTCACTGATTCATTGATAGTTCTTATTTAGAAAGGGACTGTACATTTCCAAGCCAAGAGAGACCATAGAAATTTGTGGATGAATGGATGAAGTGGGCTCATTGCCTGTCATATCAAAAGAACCATACCTTAGTATCAACATCGTAACTTAAAGATAAAAACCAAACATTAGCAACCAATATAAAATAGTTCATACCATCATTAAGAACACTTATTGGGTGACAAACTTACAAGATGGATAAAAAACACACACACACAAGAAATGGAAAAGTATGAACGATGTTGTAAAACAAAAATAAGAAAAGTTAAAGAAATTTGTAAAACAAAAATGTGTAAGATAAAAACGTGTAAAACAAAAACTTAAAAGAACTGAGGGCCCTGAATGATTAGCATAGGTGGCCATCTCCCCCATGACTGAATGGAAAGGGAGAGATTCGAAATAATGAACACCTATTTGAATTTCTTAGAAGTGTCCAACTTCTTCCAATTGATGTTTTCAGGTTAAGGGGTGGAAGTTGGTGACAATCATATTCCAATATATCTATGCTTTCATTGTGGGCGTGAGTTATTCCCCTAGTTTGTTCCATGCATGTTGGTGGGTTGCTCTTTCGATTAGCTGTCAACCACAGGGTGTCCACTTGTTTTGTGGTTGCTACATACAGAGACCTTTGTATCAGAGTTTCTAGGGCACATCGGTTGCATGTAGGAGATGCTGAGCATTCCTCCATGTCATCACCTGATGAGTCACTGTATGTGATGTATGGAACTTTCTTCTTCTTGATCTTTCCATAAATGTTTAGCCTAGATATTTCCAAGGAAAGATTACGGATTCCTAGGCATGCATCTATTGTACTTAGCCATGCCCTTGCCATTATAATTGGGAAGTCCCCTTTGTTGATATTGACTTCTATCACAAGAAAATCGGCTGGGTATGACTAACCACACATAGTGGTAATGATGTCCTCCACCAATCCCAAAGGAATGGTGATGGACTAGTCAGCCAGCTCTAGTTGAATGTTGCTCTTCTTAAGTGGAGGCAAGTTCCAGGCTTTATACATTTCTCGTGAGATTAAGTTGACTCCAGAACTTGAGTCAAGAAGAGCCTTATGAGGTTTATCCCATCGACTTGGAGATAGATTAGGGGGCTTCTAGGATCAGAGAGTTTCCTGGGAAGGTGTCCTAGCTTGATCCAGTCAATAATGGTACGTGTTAACATAATTGTATGCGTTAAGCTCTATTGTTGGTTTGAAGGGAGCTCCGAAGCCTTGTATGTTGGAGGAGCATGCACAGACTCAACCGCATGTGGTTGTGAGAGCTTGTTTGGGCTTTTGGTTTTGAAGAAAGATCTTCTCTTCTTACGATTGTCAGAACCAGCAGTGGGTTAAATGTTTATAGCTCTCGTAGCATTATGTTGTTGTGGTTGAGTGGGGAGTTCCCCTTACATTATTGGAGCGGGAGGTAGTGGAACTACCGGCATAAGAGAGGCGGATGGATTCAGAGAATGGTATGTATGTGGTGCGTCTATTGGAGGAGAAGGAGTCCTTCTAAAATACTCCCAAACTTGGTAGTAACATTGTGGGGTTGTATGATCCATAGAGTCACTTAGAGAAACCAGTTGCTGCATGTAGTAGCCATAAGGATCTGGTTGCTGGTAAGGGTATTGTTGTCTATGCGGTGGCATCCCCCATGACTGTGGGTGTTGCCACTGCTGATGTTGCCCAATAGGTTGTGGAAGAGTTCCACTTGGATAATACATTAATGGTTGGTGGAACTGCCTTGGGTTACCTTCGGGATAAGATAAACTTCGGGGTGCTTGCCATCTGTTAAGTCTTGGGTTGAGTGCATACATCCCAGAAGACTCTTGCAGATGTGAGATTATTAGGCAACATCCCTTAGGATGGTCATATTGGTAGATCTCACATTCACCTTCATTGTTTGTATCTAAATCCACAACCTCATCGGCGATAGTCATGTTTCCCTTACCCTTGTCACATGCATGGCCTGAATCTCTCTGCTTTTTCTTGTCATGGTCACTACTTCGTTCCTCCTTAGACTCCTCTAGGATTTTTAGGACAAGTTCAAGTCTACTATCTAAGGAGTCCTGTATCTGATCTACCTTAGCCACCACTTCCATTGTTAATTTCTAACGTAGCAAGGTTTTTCTATTCACCAACTCTTCAAGTGGTGACTCATCCTCTTCATCATAGAATCTCACTTCCCTCTTTGGGAGGGAAGGATCACAGTTATATTCTTTCGCGCTTTCTCTTTTCCATAGCTCCCCTTCTTCTTTAGCTACTTGCTCCAACAATCTATGAACTTCATGGGATCTAAGTTCAGATAATCTCCCTTGGGCATAAGTCCCAAGGGTTCTCCTAGTTTCGCGTCTTAGCCCATCTATGAGGTGGCGTAGTTGATCTCGTTGTGCGTAATCATGGCCCGGGTAACGATGTAGCAATGCATAATATCAGCCCATGGCAGCATCCAAGGGTTCATGATTACCCTGCTTCCATCCTTGGATCTGCTTATGCAAGTTGGACACTCTGGAGTACCTTTGATAATTATCGTTGAAGAGTTCCAACATCGTAGTCCACCTCCTAATGGTTTCCGATTCTAAGGACCAGTACCAACTCTCTGCTTCTTTTATGAGTGTCCTAGGGAACAACTTTAACTTCTACCACTCATTTTCTATGTTCTGCAAGGTGTAGGCATCATGGAATGCTTGTAAATGATTTTGCAGATCAGCGTTGTATCCCCCTTCAAAGCGTGGGATATTGTTCATATCTAGTCTCTTGATCCGACTATCTTTTTGATGCCTTGTAGGTATTCTCACTGCCTTCGTAATATCTAACATACTTCACGTGGCAAGGAGGGGTTCATCATGATCATCTCTTTCATGATGTCTATGATGCCTACGTGGTTCCCTACTTTCCCTTCTACCATGCCTAGACTCTTTAGATTGCCCTTGTCCTCTCTCTCGACTCTCTCATCAAGGTCTCTCATTTTGCTTACCCTTATCCTCACTATTATGCTCTTGATGACTACACCCTGATGTGGAAGGAGAGGGTGAATGATGTGATGAAGGGGAAAAAGAAGGAGAACCATCACCATGACGATGTTTCTTACCTTCTCTTTGATGGCTACGGCCTCGATCATGATGATGATCAGAATGCCCGTCCTTGTCATGTGTCTTTGTTCCCTCGGTGAACAGTTGGTGTTCATGGGGATCAAAACCAGGGTTTTGTATCATGGAGCGTAGGTTCTGATACCTCACCTCCTCACTTTCGTTAGGAGGGGGAACATCATTTGATGGAGAACCTGTTATGATTGGTTCACCATCTCCTATTTCTCTTAGGATGTGTGGGACCCTTTTGCCCTTCAACAATGTATGGTGGCTCTGCTACCGCAAGTCCCTTAGATGTCGCGCTACTGTGGGCTGGTAATCCCTTATGTCATAATCTTCCACAACGTATTCAGCGTATAATTCCATCATGCTTATTTGTGTAAAAGCATGAAGAAGCATGTTAGGGATTGCTCGATTTGGAGGTAACACTATGTTACCTTGCAAATCTCGCCAATGCAGTTGTTCATCTTGATGGAGGATAAAGGTAAAATTGGGTATGTACTCATCGTGATGAGTATATACCACCTGATACTGTTGAGGAACTGGCGGATTTTGGTTATGTGGTTGGTGTCGCCGACTATCTTTAGTGTGATCCCTAGGTGGTGAATTGCTTTTATTAGCAGAAGAAGACATTGTGTCTTATTCGGTGTGTTGATTAACCGTTATATAATTTTTTCATTTAATTAACCCTAAGGGTTCGTTTAAGATCCCAACGATGTGGATAATTTCCTATGTTCTACTTAACACACAAACACTTAGTCCCCGGCAACAACGTCAATGATGAGTGGCGAGGCACCCCTACACTCAACCATACGAATACGAGTGTTACACGCAAGATCCAGTCAAACTCCACAGACTAAGTGCCTACACGCCTCATGGAACACTTAAGGTTAATCATTCGTTGTCTTCCCAGACTTACTTATATTTGTCACGATTGTATGGTTAAGTAAGTCTGAGGTATATGATTTTTATGTCTTTTCTGTTTTATCTCCTATGCTAATGAGGTGAAGGGTGAAGAGACTAATTAACTAACTTTAACTAACTAACTAAGCCTTAATTAACCTAGCATCAGTATCCGTTCCCACTTACCGTTCACACCCTGAAATAATGCAACCTTGGTTACCAAACGCTATTCATTACTAGGATCACCAAGCGTAACGCACGTGCTCGAAGCGGTCGTACTAAATGCACTTAACTAGGAGAGAAGGGTTGAGAGAGATTTAATGAACTAATAAAGTAATTAAATGATAAAAAATAAATAGCAATAAATAAAATCCTATTTAGCCTAGTCCATGCATTGCAAGGTTTATCTAAGAAGTTCGTCTTTATTTTCGTACACAAACATGTGTTCAGGTACAATATTTGCTCGAATAAAGATCCGTTCACTTTAGAGCTCCTACTACGGGCACATGGAAATTATTCTATCTCTGGAGAGGTAAAACTGCCAGAGTTTGACTACGGTCTAGGCCTAGAGTGAGAAACAAGGGAAAGCCACCTCTTATTTATAGATTTGATGATGCATTGCAATATCGTGTATGTGATATCGCAGGGGAAGATGCGATATCGCGTACGCGATATCATGGCAGACGCGATATCGCAACCCATGCAATATCGTGTTCGATCACCTTTTTACTCAAGATATAAAAGCATGAAAACAAGCCTTCAACACATAAACAAGAAATGATAAAACATTGGGAGATGGATTTATATTACATTTTTATGAGGTTTCTATTTTCAATAATTTTTAGTTTACTTAAAACAAAGACTATAACTTCAATTCTAATGAACAAAGGATCAAATCTAACATTTTTTAACATCTTGGATGTGTTGGTAAGGTCATATTCTAGGTGGGCTATCATTGTAAGGCACTTTCTTAATAAAGCTTTTTTAAGAGATATTTCTAATTTTAATTAAAATCGAACTCATAATTTTATTTTAATGATAAAAAGTTAAGGTGGTATGGCCTAGGGAGGAATAGGGTCCTAAATGCTCCATGAATAAACTATTATATAGCCATATGTACATACTACAAAATAAAATATGCATAATTAGATATTTATAAAGGCATAATAACTAGTAGAAGAAAAACTTCTATGAATAATTGAATTTCAACATTCAACCATTAAATATATAGAAGATCTACAACTAAGCATCAATACTTATAAGAAGAAAAGGATATGAAACTTTAACAAAATACTTTAATAAGTAGATTGTATTTACATAAGTAAAATAATAATATCTTCCTTCTTTTTCTCCTCCTCATCCTAGCCTTCTCCCAACAAATAGAGTTGGCTATGTAAGTTCTCTTTTTTCATTTGCCTCTTTGAAGAGTCAAATCTTTGTTTATTTGTAAGTTCTTTAAATCAACATCTATTGTTTTTTTCTACGTCTTCTTTGGTTTTCATTTTAGTAGTTGTCCTAAAATAGTGATGTAGTAATATTTTTTAATAGGTTCATTATTTGATCTTCTTTATACATGTCAAAACCATCTAGGATGTTATTCTTATAACTTATCTAAAATAGAAGCAACTTCAAGCCATCTTCTAATGTTGGTATTATGTTGTTTATCTTTTATTGTAACATTCAACATCTAAATATTTGCATTTCTACTACATTGATTTATTGCTCATACTTATTTTGTACTACCTAGCATTCAACACCATATAAGATAGTAAGCTTGATGACTATCCTATAAAATTTTTGCTTTAATTTTATTAGGACTTTTTTATCATCTTATTATTTAATTCATGAAACTAAAAATAACTTATTAAAATACATTTGATAACTTTAAATTAAATAATTAGGCCTATACAAAATTTTAGGTTGTGACACACTTTAATTTGGGTCATGTTTCATGTAGTAAAAAAAAAGTTAGTCCTCACTATTGAGCATGGTAGGTTTTGTTTCTATGTTAGATCTAATATGCTGATCATCTTGCTTTATCTTTGTTTTGTCCCTTTCACATGTTCTTCTTTCTAGATTTCATTCTATCCTTTTGTCATCAGGTTTGAAATCATCAAATAAAGAGAAAACATCAAAGTTGGAATGTCAAATCTACTTACTCCTATGTTTTCTCTTATTATCGTTCATTCCTCTATTAGAAGCCCTTGGCCTATGAGGCCTCCTTAGTTTGGGCTTCTTTTTCATCTCTTGTATGATGCATTCTAAGTGAGGACTATATGGATACATCCTTAGCTCTTACTCATTAAAATGAAAAATGGGTTTTTAAGAATTTTTGAAGTATATTTGTTCTTATGTAATTTTTCTTTCTTATAGGCCTATAGGTCTTATCCTTTAGTTGCATTGAAGAGTTAATGTAATAACCATAAAAAGATCACAAGATAAGGAAAAGACTATGATAGCTAATTTATTTTCCTTACAATTTTTTTCATAAGGCAAGGGAACTTAGGATTGGTAGCACAACCCTATCCATATAGTAAGGTAGATGTGGCCTACTAGACAAGAATGTCCCACTAGAAGGCTACTTCATTAATTCCACACCCATGAGCAGAGTTAGGAATCAAACCCCACAACTTTTCAATAAAGAGCTAAGTATTCTAACCACTATGCTACACTCCTAGAAAAGGTGTCTCTGGTGTACCTTAACTACCATGGATATCTATTGTGTTAGCTTATGCATTTTAGAAGATCGTTATTAACCATGTAGGGGTGGGACCTAGGAACACTTGTTTAAATAAAATAAAAAATGATTTTATTCCAACCAGGAAAATAGAACAGTGGTAAGCAACTCAAAAATGAGAGGATGAAAATTCAAGTTTCTTTTGCACTTCTTAACTATTAGTATGAAGAATTTTTTAGATAGTCAAACTGCCATGGCAGACAATGAAGCCTCCATGGTGCATGCTACCATGCATGGACATACATGGTAGTTAAGGCACTAAAAGATACTTCCCATCCTTGGATGCTCATAAAAATATTTTGAAATAGATAAGAATTCTTTTATATTATAGATTATATCAATGTTAAATGATATTGAAAACTTAATAAATAAAAGCATTAAACATAATAAAAAACCTAAGAAAACCAAGATTTAATAAAAAAAATCCAATAATATTAAAAAAACCAACATAGTAGTACCATGTAAACAAAGTTAGAAATAAATAATAGCTTAATAGCCTTATTGAAAGTTGTATTCCTAATGCACAAAATGTAGCAATCAAGTAAGGAATTACTGAATAACAACGACTTCTGAAAATAAAAAAAAATAGTATACTAACAACATAGTAGTATACTATATATTATTAAGGTTTTGGTTAATTTTACTCCTATTAATTCTTATTTCTTTTATTAGTTAATGTAAAGTGTTTGTGGACCCTAGTCTAGTGGCCATATTTTTACCTTCCTAACGTTCTTTATGTAGATGTAATGCTTTAACATCTTTTGCACTTTTAATGTAGGAAACATCATCCATTTCATTTGTATGATTCAATTTTACAAGAAACCAAGATTTGCAAGAATACTTCAATTTGACAATCATCATTTCTCATCCCCTTCTTTTAGATGGTTGCATACTTTCAATGTATCATTTCCTTAAAAACATAAAACCCAATAATAGGTGACTCAAGTGGTTAGCTTATTGTTTGACAATGATTTGTAGGCAGGAGGTGGTTAATTCAAGTCACACTTAGATATTATTATATTCTCATATGATTCGTCTAATATATTATATTGGCTATATGTCTTGGGATTTACTTACAGTTAAATTACTTCTTGTTTCAACCTCATCCTTCTCACATAATAAGAAAATTGAAAATGAAATAAAGAGATCCAAAGGATCTATTCAAGAGAGTTTATGTGGATAGTTCAAAAAAGAAAACATCATTATGTTTTAATCTAATATATTGGAATTGAACTTATGACCTATACTTGATAGATCATAAATCTTAAATAACAAATTCTAACTTAATAATAAAAATTTAAATACATGATACCTAAAGCACAAATACTAATATACATGAGCATATCATATAATGAAAATCTTCTTAGGTAAGAAGTTGCTATTTTAAGTCACATTTGAGGTATTATTATATTTCTCTATAATTTTTCTAATGTATCATGTTGGTTATATATGATGATGATGATGATCATGTTGTTTATATTTTGGAATGTACATATAGTTAAATTATTTTAGGTTTTGACATTACTACTAATGTTATGAAGTGTTAACTTAATGATAAAAGGATCATCACCCATGGCCATAGTGCTCATCCCACCAAGTAGGGTCCTAAGAGGTTGGTAAATGAATGAAAACCTAATCTCTTCAAGTGGCTATACCCAGGCTTGAACCGAAGTATTTAATTTGAGAAACAAGCACCTTACCATCTCTTCAAATGATGGTTCCTAAATGATGGGACGCGATATCGCATGGGCCATGATATCACATCCCCCACGATATTGCGTACACGATATCGCGTACACGATATCGCGTCTTCCCCTGTGATATCACGTATGCGATATTGCAGTGCGCTGCCAAATCCATAAATAAGAGGTGGCTCTCCCTTGTTTCACACATTAGAGTTAGACAATAGCAAAACTCTGGTAGTTTGATCCCTCCAGAGATAGATTATTTTTCTTGTGTATGCTTGGAGTGTGGTGAATGTAATTGTACGACATCCTTTATTCGAGTGTGATGTACTTGGACATGCACATGATCGGAAATAAAGATCGAGATTACTTCATCATTGTAGCATTCAATTTGTTTATTTATTTATTTAATTATTATTTACTACTTTCCTAATTAGTCTCTCTCACCCTTATCTCATGTTAAACCGTGGACTGAGTATGACTTGATTACGAGCATTTAAGTGTGACTACTTGGTAACCCAATGGCTTACCTAGGATCTGCGCTTGGTAATTCTAGTGGTAGTCATGCACGAAGTCCAAGATGTGTACGGATAATCAAGGAATGGATGCTCATCGCACTTAGGCTAGTTTAGATTCTCTTACCCTTTTTCTCTTAGCTTAGTTAATCTTACTTTCTATTGCCTTCAAGAGTAGCATTAGATTAGGAAACCCATCATACACCTCACTTTGGACCAAACCATACGTGACAAAGATAATACTAGTTTAGGTGGGAAGACAGCGAATGGCAACCTAAGGCTAACTATCTAGGTGCCACAACTAGTCCATCTATGGAGTTCGATCGGATCGCACGTGTAACGCTCGTATTCGTATGGTTGAGTGTAGGGGTACCTTGCCACTCATCATTGGCACCATTTCCGGGGATGATGCTAGGTATCTAGATTAGTTATATCATGCAAGGTCATTGTAAAAGGACTTAACGATATATCTCTTAGAAAGAAGTAATTATAAAAAGTCACATAAATTCATACACAACAATGCCTCTCCTACAAGATTATAATAACACCACACCTAGTGAGGAAGTTCATTGGAGAACCAACGAACTATATAACGATGAAGATTGGAGTACGCAACCCGAAGTGGGGGTCTCTTATAAACATGAATGAAAACAACATCATCCCAACACACGAAATCCTAACTTACCTGATGATGATGAACCCCCACTGGCCACTACAAGCTAAACGCAAATACAGGAGGCTATTTGAATTTCACGTAGGCATCGTAAAGAGAGCCGTCTACCTAGGCTTGATTTAAACAACTTCCCTAATTTTTTAGAAGGCTATGACTTAGATCCACATCAACATTTACAAGCCTTCTATGATGCCTGCACATGGAATAATATTGATAATAGGTGGCAAAAACTTAAACTCTTTCCTATGACACTCGTTGGCCAAGCAAAGGTATGGTATCAATCATTAAAACCAAATTCAATACGGCGTTGGTCAACGATGGTAGAGGTCTTTGTTGAAAAATATCAAACCTACACAAGAGTGTCAGAATTGGGGAAACAAATCCAAGAGTGGAAACAAGCACAACATGAACCTTTGGACATGGCCTTAGAAAGATATTATGCACTGTTAAACAACTGTCCAGGCCATGGGTTTTCTGAGGAAAGGCTAATGTACCATATTATTAATGGGCTTCATGATGCAACAAGAGAGACCTTAGGAATGTATGCCCAAGGTCAACTATAGGAACTACAAACCCATAAAGTCCAAGAGCTTATTAAGCGGGTAGCAAAAGAAGAAGGAGAATTGGCTAGATGGGAGAGTGTTGAAAAACATCAACGGGGCCAAAATCTCAACTTAACAAAGGTCCATGATCATAAAAAGGAGAAATCAACCAATCTCAAGGTGGAAACATCATCTTTGCCAATACAAAAACATTAGAAGAGGTCAAGGAAAGATTAGTAAGATGTTGGAATGGACGTATAAAAAGTGCAGAGAATATATCGACATTATTGGAGATAGAGTTTTAACAACCCAAGAAGCAGGACAAAACAGTCGACAATCGGAAAGCAGGGATAAGAAAAATAAGAGCTCAACTGCCAATCATAAGTATGAATGCAACATATGCCTGTACGATCATCCCAAGGGCAAATGCCCAATATTGTTACATATATATGAGCATTGGGGAAATATGTTACATTCAGAGTTCGTATAGAGATACTATGTTTGATCACAGTGGCAACAATCCCAGTTGTGGGGGAGACCACCCTTAGACTGGAGACACCCTTCAGATCATCCAAACCCAAACGCTTGTCTGGTTCAACATCCTGTTTCTCCAACTGGGCCAACATACTCTATCTCACCACAGTACTATTCTCCACAATACTATCAACCCATGCCTCCAACACAACCACCACCTTCTGTATCTTATACACCTCCTAACTTTCAGCATTCTCATTCTTTTCCTTCTTCTACATCATCACCAACTATTCCTAAGGTGTTTGCACCACCGCAACAACCTCTGAACTTCACTTGTGCTAATAGTACTAACATTAGTGAGAGGCCTCCTCAATATCAAAAGCACCCCTTCTTTAAACATGGCCGTAAGAAGGGACAACACAATTCTGAGGCCACTACATCTTCAAACTTAGCACAAGTCCCACACTGTGATGCACCCTTACCTTTGAACCCAATGCCTCATGTAACTTCATCAGAGCCACGAACTGACACTCCAACAATCATACAGCCCAATGAACATAGACATGGAGAGTGACAACCCAATCCTTGCATACCATCTAACGATCACCAACATCATAGTGGGTCAACTCGTTATTCTGGAACTACATCGCACAAATTACCCCACTATGCTTATTATAACCCAGTGTGTGAAACCCAATGGAGTAAATATGACCAAGCCAGAATACTTTCAAAATGCAAGGATCCTAGTCGTCATTTATTAATCCTTGCTGTCCTCAACCGTTTAGCTATGAGGGATATCCCTGATTCTAATAAGCAAGATTAATAACCACTTTTTATTTTCATTAATTTTTTTAATTTTTGTTTTCCAATTTTTCATTTTTCAATTTCTTGTTTTATCTTTTTATCTTTTTGTCTTTCTATGTTTTTTATAAGTAATCTCATCTACGAATAAAACACTCATATGAATTGTTGGTTGAGGTGTGTTCTATGTTGTCGAGTCTTGAACAATCAATTATTTGGAACAGTGAGCCCATTACACCCACTAATCCACTCTATAAATAAGAGGTTCTATTCGAGGGTATAGTGATATTCTTGACATTCTTAAAACTTAAAATTAATTTTGTGTTCATTGTACCCAGAGTGAAGAAGGATGGACCAAGAGAGAATGATTAGGGTGTGACATCAAGGGGATTTGCAGATTCTTTTTGGTAACCTCTATGGAAGTTATCATGCAACATGGTCGTACTAAGATCCTTGTAGATCTAATGAAAAATGGGAGTAAGAGTAATCAAAAAGCACTCAAAAATCCAATGCTGTGCTAGGGGGTCCCACTGGAAAGACATGCACCCATGCCTGAAGGTTGGCAGCTTCTCTGGATTTAGTATTCAAAAAGAGAGAACAAAAATAAAAAAACAAAGTACCACAAAACAAAAGTCACTCCTCCCTTGAACAAAACACCAAGTGATTGTACGCCTTGTTGTTATGGTACTCTCATAGTTGCTCATCATGGGATGAAACAATATGGTATCACTGATTAGAGGAATGAACTTGGTCCTCATCTTGGAACGATTGGTTAATGACATATTAATCATGCTTTACACGCAGGATTCATTGTGCCCTGGGTCAATTACCTCATGTCCCAATCTCTACAATCCCTTTCTCTAGTTCATCTCATCTCACTGTTCGTGTAATTGTAGTTCGTGTCCTATGTAACATAGAATTCTTACCTCATTCCAATGATATTTACATGTGTGTGTTTTGTAGAGTTAGTGTGGATTACATTTAACCCTTCTAGTGCCCACGGACACTTTAAGTGTGGTTACACAAGGGAATTACAGGTTGAAACCTGCTTTGGGGAGGACCCACTTGTGTAATATTTTGTAATTCCTACTTATGACATCACTCACACACACCATTTCTTACCCTCAACATATTTTCAATTGATTTTCTTTCCCTACTATTATCCCTTTGAATTTTAACGTTCCAATGCACCATTACATACCCTTTTTATTACCACCCAAGGTTTCATTGGTAAAATCCACACCATCATCATTAATTGTGCCTCTGGACATAATGCAATTGCCCTAGAACCCTTGATAATAGCTAATGTCCTCAATTTACAATGTTTATTTCAAGAAAATCCCTTCAAAATTTGATCTTTTTGTTGTGCCTCACATCACTAGGGAAGAGATATCGCATACACGATATCGCGTCCCACGTGATATCACGTACGTGATGTATCGTATGCAATATCGCATCCCCGCCGCCTATAAATTGGTCACCCCCCTGCAACACTTAGCATCATTTTGGCATTCACACGAGGGGAGTTTTTGAAATTTTTCTCTGCAACTTGCGATTGAGCGACCCTTGCTTTTCTCACTCTATCTCACTCGTTGGTACTCTGATTTTTATTCCATTTGAACCTGCTTGAACTTGGAGTGTTCAGTTTAGTCGTGGGGGAGGGACACTTGCCGAAAAGTGCCTAAATTTTTTTGAAATTTATCATCGCCCAAAGGACATCAATTAGGGTAATTAGAATAATTGTGCCTAGAACTCATTTAACCCCTAGGTATATTGGGAAACTAAAATGGAATCCACCTAAGTCACAGGACTCATTATTACAAACTTTCGGGCATGATCACACGTGATAACATAAGATCATTAATAAAGGCAAGTAGTAAGGTATAACTTCACTTCGAAAACAACCTTACTAACGCTTGACTCGTGTGATTGTAGACGGCCCCAAAATATGGACAATAGGAAGGTCCTACACGGGGTGGAAGCAAACAATCTCGGAGAGGCAGAAGACAAAGACCTATTGGACAACATGCAGAACAGAAGGAGTAATCATTTAGCATTCATCAAGATGAACCTCCTACCGAATGGTCTGGGCAGGCAGAAGGAGGAGGAGCAGCAGCACTTGAACCGGGACAACAACTCACGTTGCCCCAAGATTGTGTTCAAGCTATCCATGAGAAGTTCACATTCACTGCGGTGATTGTGGAATTGAAATTTGAAGCATTCACAGAGTTCACAGAGTTCACCTCAAAGGATCTCCCTTATGGCCTATCTTCTCTAAAAGTGGTTCCTGGTACCTAGGAGAGACGTACCAATTTTGGCACAATAGGGAGCAAGGCACCACTGTTAATATTTGTGGTGTGACAGTTGACTTCTTTGCACAGACCAGCTAGAAAACTTTAGAATCGAACAGCTAACCAAGTTAATCACAGAGAATAAAAGGGTGGCCGATGAGAAAGAGAAGGTTGTTTGGGATGCCTCCGTAGCACAGGCGCAAAGTCATGCACATCTTAAGGCACTCAAGGCCTTGCAAGAAGAAAATAAATAGCTTACGACTGACAACCTTTGGTTGACCATTGTAGAAAAGCAAAAGAATGTTCTCAATGAACACTTTCATAAACTATGAGAAAAATTCATCTGGGTCAACCAAGACGTAAGCCATTTAGCCAGAGAAAATCAAACCCTCTCGATGGAGGAGGTACGTGCCATTCATCAAAAGTCGGCGATTGAGATAAGCACGTGGTAGAATGAGGCTAAATAATATGAAAAGCTGAAGGAGAACTTTCACGATCAAGTGGGGATGTATAAATAGATCCTTGAAAAGGAGATCCATATGGCCAAGGTTCACATCAACAATATTAGTGCTCAACACATTGACTGACGGGCCATATTGGACACATATGCTCTCGTCCACCAAGCGGAAGTTAAAAACTTAGACCTGCAGATTTAAGACTTGATAGAGTACATGGAGTTGGAAAATCTAAGATATGCCAATCTTGCCATGTTGACAGCAGGGCGCTTGAGGTCAGAGCTCAAGCAGCAGGTAGCAACCACCCACATCAAATACGAAGTAGAATTTGCAGAGCGCAAGAAGTTGGTGGAGAAACTAGATGTTGCAAATTCTGAACTTGAGGTAGTAAAAGCTAGCTACCAGGGACAAGAAGATGTCGCAACAGACTTGGCTCGATGGCTAGTAGACTTTCATGAGTACAAAGATAAAGCTAGAGCCTATGAGGAGGAATGATGGGTGTTCACTGCTTGGTACATCAAGGCCAACCAAATGTTTTCGCAACTACCCTATCCGTGGAAAGTGCCAACTTTGTCAAACGTTGGAACATTAGCATGGATGGTAGAAGACCCTAGGACCAAAGAGGAGAAGCTCCAGGCCATACTTCAATGCCATCAAGCCTCAAAACCTGGAGCACAAGACAAAGGGAAGGAACCAATGGAGGAGCCATTGCCACTAGGAACTACATGAGTTCCAAATTTTTGTACTTGTAGCATATTCTGTGTGTTGTGTCTTTATTTTGTTTTCTCCCCACATTGCAGCATCATTCCATGTTTCTATCTAATAATCCCATACCTATCCACTATGTAATCACTGTAACTTGGGGATGAGTTTTTATTCAGTCGTGGGGGTATGATGGGACGCGATATCGCATGGGTTGTGATATCACGTCCGCCGTGATATCGCATCCCCCACGATATCACGTACACGATATTGCATCTTCCCCTGCGATATCACGTATGTGATATCACAATGCACCACCAAATCTATAAATAAAATGTGGCTCTCCCTTGTTTCACACATTAGAGTTAGACAGTAGTAAAACTGTGGCAGTTTGATCCCTTCAGAGATAGATTATTTTTCCCGTGTATGCTCGCAGTGTGGTGAATGTAATTGTATGACATCCTTTATTCAAGTGTGATGTACTTGGACATGCACATGACTGAAAATAAAGATCGAGATTACTTCATCATTGTAGCATTCACTTTGTTTATTTATTTATTTAATTGTTATTTACTGCTTTCCTAATTAGTCTCTCTCACCCTTATCTCATGTTAAACCACATAATGAGTATGACTTGATTACGAGCATTTAAGTGTGACTACTTGGTAACCCAATGGCGTACCTAGGATCTGTGCTTGGTAATCCTAGTGGTAGTCCTGCATGAAGTCCAAGATGTGTACGGATAATCAAGGAACGGATGCTCATCGCACTTAGGCTAGTTTAGATTCTCTTACCCTTTTCCTCCTAGCTTAGTTAATCTTACTTTCTATGCCTTCAGGAGTAGCATTAGATTAGGAAACCCATCATACACCTCACTTTGGACTAAACCATATGTGACAAAGATAATACTAGTTTAGGTGGGAAGACAACAAACTGCGACCTAAGGCTAACTATCTAGGTGCCACAACTAGTTAGTCTGTGGAGTTCGACCGGATCGCGCGTGTAACGCTTGTATTCATATGGTTGAGTGTAGGGGTACCTCGCCACTCATCACTAAATGTAAGTATTATGTCTTAATATATTCAATGAGCTTATTAGTAAATGTAAGAAAAAATTTAATTTTAGTTTTAGGTTTAATTTACTTTTACTTTTCATTTTTGAAAGAATATTTTTTGGATTTTACTTTTCTTTCACAGATTATGACTATGACTTCATATGGAGTCTTTAATGCTCATGAAGGATATTATGGTCTTTAATTTCCAAGGTTGACTTAGGTGTTTGAACCCAAAATTTATTTTAATAATATTCATCTTCAAGGTATATAGACAAATTAAAACTTTATAACTTGACATTGCTCACAAGAATTGAACCCTTAACTTTAAAATTTTAAAATAAATAGTCTCACCACTAGGCTAACACTTCATTTAACATGTCATTTAAAGCATGAAAATCACAAATTTTTTAACATATGCCATATGAGAGCATGGTAAAAATATATATTTAAGAAATATTGGGGGGCTATCGAATCCCAAAAATAATATTAATAATAAGAAAAAAATATTTAGAATACATCACATGCTTAATACTAATTAGAAAATACCAAAAAAAAAAAAACAACATGAAAAAGAAAAAAAAAATTTTAAGGGGGATTTCAAACCTTTAAAAAATTAATAATAAACAAAAAATTTATTGTACATCATATGCTTGACATTGAGTAGAAGACAAGAAAAACATGCAAATGCGAGGCTTTACAATTTTAAGGATGTCTATTCATGTATATAATGTTATAATTTATGGATTAAAGAATTAAGATAAGAGGATTTATTGTTAATAAAGAGGATGTTAGCCTAGTAGTGAAACTCTTGATTTGAAAGGCCCAAGATATGGATTTGATTCTAGAAACATTGTTAAGTTATAATGTTCTAACCTGACTACATGTCTTGGAGATAAATATTATTAAAAAAATTTAGGTTCAAACAACCCTTTCCTTCAATTGTTAGTGTAAATGATTGTTCTAGTTCTAACTATGGATCATTGAAATCAAAAAGGGGGGAATGAATGAGTTTCAAATAAAATTTAAACTTAAATGAAAATTATAAAAATTAATCAAACAAAATGCACAAATGGATTACACTCATTAATATGTGTGGTAAAGCTCAACATCTTTAATTTTTCTGAAATTAAATTATGGTTGAGAATATCACTATGGTAGATCCTTAGATGCTACATACTCCTCATAGGATGAACAAAAATCTTGATATCCCATAGGACTTCCAAAGATCTTACAAGCCTAGAAAAAAAAATATGATGTTAATATAAGACACACTCACATATCCATTAGGGTAGTAACAAAATGTCAAATACTTAGATATCCAAGTGAACCTCTTAAGGTTAAATATTACGTAAAGAAAAAGGTGGATATGAGGTAACTATTGAAAATATATCACAAGGTCGATCTTTAATTGACATAATTCCTCTAGGACCAGAACTTCTTGTTTTAGAAGGTGAATTTGTTAAGGCAAACCAACCACTAATAAATAATCCTAATGTGTGTGGATCCCTCTTAATGAACCACACATGTACTTTTCCCTACATACGATCCTTGTTACTTGAAAAGCAACGAGTTGGAAATCTACTTAATTTTCTATCCCAATGCTTTGCCCAAATTTTCTATTTAAGGAATGGAGAACCCATTTGGATTATGAAAGACTATTTTGGACTACTTCTTGCTGTACCTATTTTGGGCTATTACTTGTACCACTTGCTAAGGCAGTAAAATATGGATAAGTATATTTCCTGACAAATCTATTACAAAAGAACTAGCAAACACATGTGTGGGTTTAGGAAAAGGTGATCCTAAATTTTTGGTAGCTAATGTGATACTAGGTCGAATGTGTTGCAACCGAAAAAATTGATCTCTGGAAAATTGAAAGATTCAGTGTAGTAGCCTCAACCTCGAATCCCCAGGGCCTTCAAAAAAATGGGATTTAGGGTGCCTTGGATGATCTAGTAGATCACCCAGTGACTTACGAAATGCAAAATGGGGGTTGAAAAAATAAATTTAAAAATTATAGATCTAGAAGTCTAAAAGAAAATGCAAATCACATGAAATTGAAACTATAAAATTTTATTGAATAATTAAAGAATAAGTTTGAGAGATGTCTACAAATATTACCTACAAGGGAGTAAAGAGGGTTTAGGGTCTATTGAAGTTGATGTAGTTAACTCCATGATTTAGATGTCCTACCACTCTTGATGCTATCAAAACTACTTTGCTACTACTTCTGATTTGCAACTTTGGTTACTACTGGGGCGATGAGAAAAGTAAAGGATTTGGGCTACCAAAATGCTTTATGTTGGGAATTGGGAATCCCAGGAGTGCAATGTAGAAATTCAAAAACTCACAAATCTCAAGGGGGGTAACAAAGGTGGGGGGGCGCGGGGAGGATGTGGTGGGGGTGGGGATGGGGGGATCTTCCAAGTTGGAGGTAGGTGAGATCCACTTCCATGCATCCTCATTGGAGGTAGGTGAGCTTTACCCCCATGCATCCTAGCTGGGGGTATGTGTCTACAG
>MNCI01020141.1:256317-272336 GCA_015680685.1 Gnetum montanum | reverse complement strand
GGGGGGTGTGTGGTGTGGGGTAGTGGGCGGGGGTGGTGTGGGGGTGGGGGTGTGGGTTTTGGGAGGCACAGGTTATACCCCTTTATCAAAATTGGAAAGTTGAAAAGGGGGTACCAAACCTCACCCATGTTAGGCATCCTAGCTACACCTACATTGGGTGTAGCAGGGGACAAGAAAGGGGTGAAAAGGCTTAAAATGATAAAAATAGCTAAAGTAAGTTATTTACTATAAAATAGTAAGGTGGTTGTTAAAAGGGGTATACCCCTTTACCAAAAAAGGTAGGAGGTTGGTGTTAAACCCCCATCGATGCTAGGCTTCCTAGCTGCATGAAATGTCAAAAATGACAAAAACGGTCAAAACAAGTTACTTACTATAAATGTCAAGTGGAGGTCAAGGGGGGTATATCTCTTTTTACTAAAAATGGCAAAAAGATTGGTGCCCAACCCAACCCATGTTGGGTTGCCTAGATATACCCATATTGGGGAAGAAAAGGTAAATAAAGGGGATGAGATGGGGAGATCTCATACCTTCCATTGCAACATTGGTGGGAGAGGGGCTTTACTTTTTGGGAAAGTATGATTTTTGTTGTGCAAGAATAAAGTGGAAATTTTAAATTTTTTAAGAGCATGTTTTTAAGAAATTGGCAGTGTTGACCTTGTTAGAAAGAATTCATAGCAAGGGGTTTGAATGGTCCAAGGATATGACACTTCCTAGTTGAGAGGCATATGACACTTCCTAGTTGAGAGGCATATGACACTTCCTAGCTGAGAGGTGTATGACACTTCCTGGCTGAGAGGGGTAACACCTTTCCTAGTTGAGGTGGGGGCGGGGGATGATACCCACCCCTGCTAGCTTGAAAAATTTTCAGAAATTGCTGTGAAATTTTGCAAAAATGCAAACACCCATGGTGGAGGGGTATGATACCCATGCTAGCTTTAGAAAATTTTGAGCAACTACTATGAATTTTTGCCAAAATCCAAACACCCACATTGGGGGTGTATGATACTCGTACTGGCCTTAGAAAATTTCCAACAATTGCTGTGAATTTTCTAAAAGCCCAAACACCCACACTTGGGACATGGTGATAGAAAAAAAAGTAAAAAAAAAATGGTAGATTAATTTAGGCAAAGAAATTAGGTAGAGGCCCTCCTTCTGGCATCATAAAATTGTTACAACTGAAAAAATTGATCATTGAAAAATTGAAAAATTTGGTGCAGCAGCCTCAACCCCAAGTCCCCAGGGCCTTTGAAAAAATGGGATTCAGAGTATGCCCTTGATAGTTTGATAGATCATTGAGGGACTTACAAAATGTAAAATAGGGTTTGAGAAAATAAAATACAAAAATTACAAATTTGGAAATCTGAAAGCAAATGTAGATTGCACACAAAATTAAAACTTTAAAATTTTATTAAATAAATAAAGAATAAGTTTGAGAGATGTGTACAAATATTTCCTATAGGGGAGCAAAGGGGGTACACTTTGATGAGGGTTTAGAGTCCTTTGAAGCTAATGCAATCAACTCCATGATCCAGATGTCCTACCACTCTGGATGCTATCGAAGCTCCTTTACTGCTATTTCCAATTTGCAACTTTGGTCACTATTGGAGGGTGAGAAAAGTGAAAGATTTGGGCTACGAAAATGCTTTACGCTAGGAGTTGGGAATCCTAGGAGTGTAGCTTAGAAACCCAAAAACTCACAAATCTCATGAGGGATTACAATGCTACAATGGTTTCACACTAGGAAAATCCAAGGAGCTACGCAGATGCAAAGGTTGCAAAAGCTCTTGGGTGCTTAAAATGTTTAAGATGCCAAGTGGGTATGGCTGCAAAAATCAGTGAACTTGTTTATAGTGTTTGGTGCTTGGTTATATATAGGGGCTTTGGGCATAAATTTTGCTACAAATTGGCTTGATTGTAGCGGTTGCAAATTGTTGTTACTTTTTAGGTGGGGCAGGTGTCAAAACTTGGGGGGTTACTATGTCTAGTAAGTGCCAATCCCCATGGCCATTCTATTTACTAAAAATAGTAATAGGGGGTTGGCATCCATGCCGGGGTAGACCTGCCACACTAGGCCTTTAACCTTCCATGCTGGCANGGGGGGAGTGGGGTGGTGCAGGGGTGGGGGTGGGAACTTTACCCCCATGCATCCTAGTTGGGGTAGGTGTCTTTAATGTAGAAAATGCTAAAACCCCCATAAAACCCATTAAAATGTTGATTTTGGCATCCCAAAAGGCATTTTTAATCCTCCCAATTCCAAATATAGACATTACATAACACTTTTTCACTTGGGGGATGAGGCTTTGATCACTTATGAGGAAAGTTTTAGCCCCAAAAGTATGGAATATGTGGAGTTGCCCCTCAAGGGTTACAATCTACACATTTACAATGAAGTTTTGCCTTGGGTTTCATGGGATGGGGTTACAAAGGTTATAACATGCAAAGTTGGTGGTGTTTTAGAATGCTTTATAAAATGGATGGAATTTCTAAACCTATAGCATGAAAAGCTACTCAAAATGTAGCATACAAAATGTGTTTGCATACCCAATTTTTAAAAATTTAGACATCTTTAGTTTGCTTTAGGTGGATCATTTACAAGGACAACTTTGCTAGACGACTTTCTAACAGACTAGAAGCTAGGTGGAAATCATGTTTTGAGTACAAGTTATTTTCTCAAGAAGATCTTGAAAAGATATCAAAAGATCTTGAGTATAAAAAAAGGGAGGAACACTTATAAAAACTAGTAGACTTTGTGGATTAAAGAAAGAAAGTATTACCATGATTCTCTATCTTCTCTTGTTTCTTTATCTTCTCCTTTTTCTTTATCTTCTTCTATTTCCTTATCTTCCTAGAAATCTTCACTGTCTCCAATATCTTCCTAGAAATCTTCACTCTTTCTAATGGGTGTGTCTGGTGATAATTAGGGAACTTGCAAATCGATTTGCAACTCCTTTAGAGATAGTGCTGGAATGGTATTTTTCCTAGTTTTTCAAATACTTTGTATAGTGTAAATTTTGCCATAGTGAGAATCTATGCTTTACAAAGCAATCAAGAATTACAATAATATGATGAGTATAAAGATAATAATTCAATGAATTAGATCCATACAAGTTATGATCAAACTAGGGTAATAACATAAATGAAACAATAAGCCATAGATGTAGATCCAAACACAAGAGATGTAACAAGAAGAAGGCTATGGATCTATACACAAATGAATCAAGATTAATCAAAATCTTAGGAAAGTGATGTAGCAATGGTGGTGTAGCTCCTAACCAACTGATCAATATTCCAATTCTTATATCGTTATTTAAGGCAAAGTCAATATGCCCAATTCAATTTGATGTAATCAATTACCTTGGATTGATTGCTCCATTGAAGGTTTGGTCATTGTTGTCACATTTGACCATTTGATGGAACAAGCATAAAAGGGGATTTTGTCTATTGTATGGTCTGTTTTGAATTTTGAAAATTGAATATAATGATAATGAAAATAATGAGGATTTTTTAGAAAAAGAGATACAATAGGTTCTGAGTTCCATTCTTGATGGCACTAAGGAAGAAACAGATGTGCAATACTCATCTTTAATTAAAATGAAAAATCCAAGTTGATGCTTGGATAGAATTAGCTCATGGAAGTGATTATGTAAAAAGAGCAAGAATCACCAAACTTTCTGATGAAACAAAAAGAAAAAAAATTGCTGTTATATTCTTTTCATTGTTCAAGTTTCCTGCAGCAAATCGGTTGTGTGTGCAATCCATAACTAAAAACAGCAAATGAGGATTCAAAAATTTGAATTTGGACAATATTTTTATAGTTAATTAAATAAGTTGAACAAAGGCCCTAAAATCTAGAGAATAGGGGATTACCCAAATATCAAGTACCAGGAAATGAGCACATAAGTGTGCAAATGGTTTATTGTTGATCGTAATCACGATTCTACAATTATTCGTAGGAAAATGAAGCCCTTGTACAAGCCTATGAAAAAAAATAAGTGGGTGACTGGATCCAAGCTAAGACATGTTGAATTTACCCCTAACATCAAAACGGCAAGAAATGGTGGTGGCAGCTGGACGCAGAGCACCACAGGACAATACCACCAAACATAGCGGTAGAGCTGAATCTAAGGGTTTGAATGGATAATAGTAGCGATGTGTGGAAAAAACGTAAGTATGTCAGCTATAAATCCTTCAAATATGATGCTGTCGCACTGTGCTACAGAGCATTTGCAAATGATGGAGGAAATCACAAGCAGAGACCTCATTTCTTATGTTAGTTACGGTGGTTACGGCGACGGTGGCCATGAATCTGGAGACGGTAGACGTTGGAGCAGTGTTGACATCGGTGGCAACAAAGGATTTGAGAGTGCCTTGTAACAATTGTGGAAACATGCCTCCTACGTAAACATGGAAAGTTCTAAAAATGATTCAACTTTCTATTGTGATAGCTTTGGATAGCAACATGACAGTTTTCGTTGCTATCCATCGGTGCAATTGATTCATTGTTATATGATAATGGTCTCATATTTTTCTAATAAATGGTAATTGATTCCAAGGCTTTCGGGTTCTTGATGGGAGAACAAGGCATGGGAATCAATTGCAGTATAGCAGTTCAAGTCCCTTTCACAGTCGTTTACAGTCTGCATACACTATCATCGCAGAGCGCCTGTGTGAAAGAAGATCCAGAACATTCGGGCATCAATGGCATCAATGGCTGGATGTCAGTTCGATCTATTTTTCAAATTGATTTGTGCATTTTTGTTTCATGCACATTTGTAGATTAAGAGATCTATTTTTACATGCTTCCGCTCTTCAATCTGGTTTTGATGCATGTAATATCTTCTAACATTTGGTATCGGAGTGAGATAGATCTCGGCCTTGATGCTTAGTTTTGGTTTTCTGGGTTTTGCCTTGTTTGCGTTTCTGGTGTCCGGCTCCGTTTCTTTGTTGTTGCTTGAAACCCTACCGCAAGAGCCGCTTCCGGTTCCAGTGTCTGTTTTGCGTATTTTCTTTTTGATTGCGGAACTCCTGCCCCTGCGCTCTAGTCTACAGATTTGGCCTCAGAATCTTTAAGGTTGTAGAGCTGAGGTTATTTTTTTATTGCTCGTCTGGGCGCGTTTCTCGAGCTAGTCATGGCGCGGCTTTAAAGAGGAATTGGTAGCGTCTGTTTAGCTGCTGCGTCAGTGTGTTTTGCTGCCAAATTAAACACCTGCCCTCTCTGTGTCTTGCTCCTTATCTGCTTTTGAATTGTGTTACTGATTGCCTCTCTTTTCCTTTGTTTCTGCTTTTGCATTGCATTACGCTGTTGGAGCATTTCGAGGTTTTGTTTTCTAAAAGTTCTGGCTTGGATTCTGACTTGCTATGGTCTGCAAGCCTGCCTGAAGCCCATTTTGTTGAAGGAGCAGGGGAGTGTTTTTCCTGTGAAGGGTAGTTTCAGAAATGGCGGGTGGATCCCGTGGACAAGTAATTTAAGGCTGCGTTTTGGGGATATATCTGTCCTGAATTCTTGGCTGGTCGAGATTGGGATTTGGTTTTTCATGTGATTATTTGGCCATATTTTCCGAGGTTCATACCGATAAGTGATGCCTTGGTAATTTTTTTTATTCTGGTTTCTAGAGAAACTACACATATTTTATTCTACGATTGCGGCAATTNGCCACAGCATCTTTGATTATACAAAATTATAAATTAAGAGTTTTGGATCACATAAGTAATTGTGATTAATCACATGTAATATAATAGACTTTATCCCACAGGAATTTCTATCATATTTAATGTGGTCAATCAGGATGAAATGTTGAATTATTTTTCTTAATTTGCCCACAGGATTAAGAAAAGGGATATAATTTAATAGTTTCCTCATAAGGATATATGGATCTATTTGAATTAAAATTTAGCCCACAAGCAATTTTATGTCATTTGATTCATATCTTGCATGTTTTACATTGGTAAATGTGCCCTAAGGTATTTCATCACATATATAGTATTGTGATTAATCATCTGTCATATGATAGATTTTGTCCCACATGAATTTCCATTATATTTACAGTGATTAATCAGGGTGAAGTATTGAATTATTTTTCTTAATTTGCCCACAGGGATTAAGAAAAGGAATATAGTTTAATAGCTTCATCATAAGGATATATGAGTCTGTTTGAATTAAAATTTAGCCCACAGGCAATTTTATGTCATGTGATTCATATTTTTGCATGTTTACATTGGTACACATGTCCTACAGTTTATAGCCTAAAATTTAGTGACATAAGCATGTTTATTTTGCAGCTATGCAACCTGTAAATTACTCTGACTTTAAATGTGACATTCCTGAATTGATGGGTGATAATTACAAGGTGTGGAAGGAGAGAATTCTCCTTCATTTAGGATGGATGGACATTGATTATGCTATCAATAAGGATGAACCACCTGCGGTTAATGCAACCAGCCATCCAGATGATATTGGTCTTTATGATAAATGGGAGCGATCTAATCGTCTCTGCGTAATGTTCATAAAAACCAAGATCTCGGCTAGTATACGTGGATCATTGGAACAGTATACCAATGTGCGCACTTTGTTAAAAGCTATTGATGAACAATTTGAAACATCAGACAAAGCATTGGCCAGCACCTTGATAATGAAGTTCTCATCCATGAAGCTCACTAGAATTGGTGGTGTGCGTGAGCACATCATGCACGTGAGGGACATAGCGGCTGAACTAAAAACACTTGAGGTTGAGATGTCTGAATCTTTCCTTGTGCACTACATCCTAAACACGCTCCCACCGCAGTATGGACCCTTTAAGATTTCTTACAACACACATAAGGACAAATGGTCAATTAATGAATTGATGACCATGTGTGTGCAAGAAGAGGGTAGACTTGCCATGGAAGCGAAGGAAAGTGTGCATCTGGCCATGCAAGGAAAGAATACAAAACAAGTCAACACTAAAGGGAAGGGAAAAATCCCTCCACAAGCTGATATCAAGAAGGAATCTAGATGCTTTTTCTGTAAAAAGAAAGGGCACATAAAGAAAGATTGCCTTAAACATCAGAGATGGCTTGAAAAGAAAGGTACTCAATCCTCATTTGTTTGTTTTGAATCTAATATGGTTGATGTTAGTCATAACACATGGTGGATTGACTCCGGTTCTACAATCCATGTTACTAATTCCTTGCAGGGATTAGCAAACCTAAGGAAGCCAGTAGGAAGTGAGTCATGCATCTATTCGGGCAACAAGATGCGCTCACATGTGGAAGCGATTGGCACATGCAAATTAGTTTTAAGTAGTGGTTTTGTTTTGGATTTGGAAAGGACATTTTACATTCCTTGTTTTTCAAGGAATTTAATTTCTGTATCAAGGCTTGTATCATTGGGATTTTCCTTTAACTTTTCAGATACTATGTTCAGTGTATCTTATAGATCTGAAATAGTTGGAAATGGTACATTAACAGATGGTCTTTTTCAACTTAATTTACAAAACGACACTTCTTACACTTCTATGCATGTTCATGCTGGCATTAAGCGATGTGTTATGAATGAGGAATCCTCTATGTTATGGCATCGTAGATTAGGCCATATCTCCATTGAGAGAATCAAGCGCTTGGTAACTGATGGAGTACTTAGTACTCTTGATTTTACTGACTTTGACACTTGTGTAAACTGCATAAAGGGAAAGCAGACCAATGTGTCAAAGAAAGGTGCCAAGAGGAGTTCTGCCATATTAGAAATCATACATACGGATATTTGTAGTCCAGATATGGATGCATATGATCAACGGTATTTCATTACCTTTATTGATGACTACTCACGATACATGTATCTCTACTTGCTTCATCACAAAAATGAAGCTTTAGATGCCTTTAAGGTATTTAAGGCTGAAGTAGAGAAACAATGCGGTAAGCAAATAAAGATAGTGAGGTCTGATAGAGGTGGTGAATACTATGGTAGATACACTGATGATGGACAAGCACCTGGTCCCTTTGCTAAGTTTCTTCAAGAGCATGGGATTGTTGCCCAATACACTATGCCTGGTTCTCTGGACCAAAATGGTGTGGCAGAAAGAAGGAACCAAACATTATTGGACATGGTGCAGAGTATGCTTAATAGCTCCAAGCTTCCTAAGTCTTTGTGGAATGAAGCCCTTAAGACGACAGTGTATATATTAAACCGAGTTCCAACCAAGGCTGTCTCTAAGACACCATTTGAATTGTGGAAAGGTTGGAAACCGAGTTTGCGACATATACACATTTGGGGATGCCCGTCTGAGGTAAGAGTCTATAATCCACAAGAGAAGAAGCTAGACCCTAGGACCATCAGTGGGTATTTCATTGGATATGACGAACGGTCTAAGGGATACAGATTTTATTGTCCATCACATACTACTAGGTTTGTGGAATCAAGGAATGCTAAATTTCTTGAGAATGACTTGATTAGTGGGAGTCATCATTCTTGGAACGAAATTCCAGCGACTGATCATGCGGATGCTCAACCCTCTACTTCAAGTACTCGATTGATTGTTGTACATAGCACGCCTATAGAACAAATACGTGATGTACATCCACCAGTCGTTGAAGTTCCACAAACTGCTAATCAAGACATGGTAGATCCAGCTGAACAACAGATACCAATTCCTGTTGAACAGCCCGTTGATCATCTTGCCCCTCAGGAGCCTAATGAACCAACATTAAGACGATCTACTAGAATAAAGTGATCAGCGATTCCTAGTGACTATATAGTGTATCTACAGGAATCTGACTACAACATAGGAGCCGAAAATGATCCTGACACGTTTTCACAAGCCATGAGTTGTAAGGAATCTGACTTATGATATGATGGCATGAAAGATGAGATGAACTCTATGTCCACTAATGGAGTCTAGGATCTTGTCAAGTTGCCCAATGGTGTTAAAGCCATAGGATCCAAATGGGTCTTCAAGACTAAAAGAGACGCCTTGGGAAACATTGAAAGATATAAGGCTAGACTTGTTGCCAAAGGGTTCACTCAGCAGGAGGGAATAGATTACATGGAGACCTTTTCTCCTGTATCTAAGAAGGACTCGCTTCGTGTGATCATGGCATTGGTAGCTCACTTTGATTTTGAACTACATCAAATGGATGTGAAAACAACATTCCTTAATGGTGATCTAGAGGAAGAGGTTTATATGAAACAACCTGAAGGATTCTCCTCTAATGATGGTGAGCAATTGGTATGCAAGCTTAAGAAGTCTATATATGGCTTGAAACAGGCCTCCCGTCAGTGGTATTTGAAATTCCATGATGTCATCACTTCATTTGGCTTTGAAGAAAACATCATGGATCAATGCATATACCAGAAGGTCAGTGGGAGTAAAATCTGTTTTCTTGTCCTCTATGTGGATGATATCCTTCTTGCAACCAATGATCATGGATTTTTATATGCGGTGAAACAATTTCTCTCTAAGAATTTTGACATGCAGGATATGGGTGAGGCATCTTATGTCCTTGGCATTAAGATCCATAGGGATAGATCTAGATATATTCTGGGTCTATCGCAGGAAACCTATATTAATAAAGTTCTAGAGAGGTTTCGGATGAAAGATTGTTCACCAAGTATTGCACCCATTGTAAAGGGTGACAGGTTCAATTTGAACCAGTGCCCTATGAATGATTTAGAGAAAAGTCACATGAGCAACATTCGATATGCTTCAGCTATTGGAAGCCTTATGTATGCTCAGGTCTGCACACAACCTGACATTGCATTTGTTGTGGGGATGTTGGGCCGATATCAGAGTAATCCAGGTATCGACCACTGGAAGGCTGCAAAGAAAGTCATGAGGTACCTTCAAGGTACAAAGGATTACATGCTTATGTATTGACGAACTGACCATTTGGAGGTGATTGGCTACTCCGATTCAGACTTTGCTGGCTGCGTTGATTCTAGGAAATCAACATCAGGTTATGTTTTTATGCTAGCTGGAGGAGCAATCTCTTGGAGGAGTGGAAAGCAAACCTTGGTTGCTACTTCCACAATGGAGGCAGAGTTTGTTTCTTGTTTTGAGGCTACTTCACATGGTGTATGGTTAAAGAGTTTCATACTAGGGCTTAGAATTCTGGATTCAATATCTAGGCCATTACAGATATTTTGTGATAATTTAGCTGCTGTCTTTATGGCTAAGAATAATAAGAGTGGCAGTCGAAATAAACACGTCGACATAAAGTACTTAGCCATAAGGGATCGCATTAAAGAAAATAAAGTGGTCATAGATCATATCAGCACTGAATTAATGCTAGTTGATCCTTTGACCAAAGGAATGTCACCACGGTCATTCAAGGATCATGTCACTCGAATGGGACTTGGTTCCATGATGTAATATGTTGTACAACATTACAGTGTTAATGAAACTCTATTCAGTTGTGCGTTTTCTCATACAGTTGCGCATAAAGTCATTAGAGAACACACACATAAAGGATGGACCGCGAATAAACATTGGGTTTGTTCATACAGTTAAAGTTACCATATAAAGGTATTGACTTTAAGAAATAATACATTGTAATACATGGAAGATACTACTCGCATTAAGAGGAACTATCGCCATGATTCATGTATTTGTTTCTTGAAAGTTGAATATTAGAATAAATATGGAGACCAAGTGGGAGATTGTAACAATTGTGGAAACATGCCTCCTACGTAAACATGGAAAGTTCTAAAAACGATTCAACTTTCTATTGTGATAGCTTTGGACAGCAACATGAAAGTTTTCATTGCTATCCATCGGTGGCAATAGATTCATTGTTATCTGATAATGGTCTCATATTTTTCTAATAAATGGTAATTGATTCCAAGGCTTTCGGGTTCTTGATGGGAGAACAAGGCACGGGAATCAATTGTAGTATAGCAGTTCAGGTCCCTTTCACAGTCGCTTACAGTCTGCATACACCATCACCACAGAGTGCCCATGTGAAAGAAGATCCAGAACATTCAGGCATCAATGGTTGGAGGTCAGTTCGATCTATTTTTCAAATTGATTTGTGCATTTTTGTTTCATGCACATTTGTAGATTAAGAGATCTATTTTTACATGCTTCTGCTTGTGCAATCCGGTTTTGATGCACGTAAGATCTTCTAACATGCCTGCGATTACTGAGAAAAAGATGGTAACATTCAACATTTGGTAACATCACCAGTGGCAATGGCAAGATGCTTAGGAACTTGTTTAGAATTTGCTAGTTTGCTCTATGGTGGCAGCGAACGTGTCAGTAGCAGGAACCAGTTTTTTCCAGGCAGAAGGCAGGTGATCAATTTTTCCATCATCATCAGCATTGTTCACAGCATTTGGTGGTAGTAGAAATTAGCCAAAACCACCCTATGCATGGGGAAACCTTGTCATCCTTAGCGAGCAATGATGGGGATATGGACGTGTCTCCCTATGGTTTGGTGGTATCCTATGTGGTAAGCGAATGCGATGGACGATGCAGCAATGGTGGAGGACGTGTACAACTTTGGCATGTTATTGATGGTAATGATTGACATGAGTTGGGAGGGTTTTGGCTATCAAACGTTTCGTCTAAATTGATTTTAAAGTCCAAGGCAAAAGAAGAAACTTTGGCTTCGTGATTTGCTTACAAAGGTGTGCATTTCTCATGTAGGGGGATTGTTTTTCACTTTGGTGAGTTTGCACATAAATCGGTACTTGATAAAGCAAAGTTGCATCATTTGTGTAGATTATTCTATGGACGTGACTAGAGATTATTTTTTATTGACAATGTAATCATTAATATAATCAATTTAACTCTATGTATTTAAAAACTATTATTTAGGGAAAAATGGGACATTTGGCCACCATACCTATTTTCTCTATAGTAGTTACAATTAACTACCATTGTGGTTGTAACCACTAAGCACTTGTCAACTATAGCTTCTTAGTCTCCATGGTGGTTGTAACTACCACACACATGTTAATTACAACATTTTTCTCTATAGTGGTTACAACCAACCTTTATAATGATTGTAACTACCTTGAAGCCACTATAAAAGGGCTTAAGGGTAGAATGTTAAAAAAAGAAAAAAAGAGGCTTTGGGAAAGATGAAATTTGAAGATTACTTGTAAGATGGCTTGCTAAAGATAGCATTTCGGCCACTTTGTTTTAATCCTGTGAGTTCATTCTTCCTTTTTTATTTTAGTTGCATAGCTAGTGGTTTAGGTAGTATCATGCTTGGCATGAAAATTTGGGATTTTTAGATTGCTTTGTTACATGATAGTAGGCTCCTATTAAAATTTGTTATAGAAGAGCTCATGTTGGAAAGCCGTAAGAGCAATTTAATAGAGAATTTGATGAGACGCGATATCGCATAGGTCGCGATATCGCATAGGTCGCGATATCGCATTCTATGCGATATTGTGGTCCGCCACCAAGTCTATAAATAAGAGGTGGCTTTCCCTTGTTTCCTCATCCTGGGCTAGAAGTAGGGAAACTCTGGTAGATTGATCACTCCAGAGATAGAATATTTTCAGTGTGCCCGCAGCAGGAGTCCTAAAGTGAACAGATCTTTATTCGAGCAACATTGTACCTGAACACAAGTTGTGTACGGCAATAAAGACGAACTTCCTAGATAAACCTTGCAATGCATGGAATAGGATTTTATTTATTGCTTTCTCTTAGTAATGCAGAATGAGTATGACTTGATTACGAGCATCTAAGGATGTGTATGGATAATCAAGGAATCAGTTGCTCATTGCAACGCGGTATGAGTACAACTTGATTACGAGCATCTCAGTTGGTAACCTAGTGGCGTATCTAGGATCTATGCTTGGTAATCCCTGTGGTAGTTGTGCACAGGGATGTGTACAGTTAGTCAAGGAATTGGCTGCTCATCGCACTTAGGCTAGATTAGATTCTCTCAACCCTTTCCTCCTAGTTAAGTGCCTCAGTACGACCACTTTGAGCACGTGCATTACGCGTGGTGATCCCAACAATGATTAGTGTTTGTTAGCTACGGTTGCATCGGTTCAAGGTGTGTACGGTAAGTGGGAACGGATGCTGACGCTAGGTAATTTAGACTTAGTTCATTAGTTAGAGTTAGTTAGTTTCTCCAACCCTTCACCTCGATAGCATAGGAGATAAAACATAAAAGACTATAAAAATCATATACCTCGGACTTACTTAACCATACACCGTAACAACTACAAGCAAGTCTGGGAAGACAACGAATGATTAACCCCAAGTGTTCCATGGGGTGTGTAGGCACTTAGTCTGCGGAGTTCACGGATTGCACATGCTACGCTCATTTCGTATGGTTGAGTGTAGGGGTACCTCGCCACTCATCATTGGCACCGTTGCCAAGGACTAAGTGTTTGTGCGCTGAATAGAACATAAAGGATATCACTCACATCGTTGGAAGCCTAAACGAACCTTAGGGTTAATCAAATAAAAATTATATAACGGTAATTAGCACACCGAATAAGACATCATGTCTTCTTCTTCTTCTCACAAGAGCACATCACCTAAGGATAATACAAAGAACAGTCGGCAATCAAAAACACATAACCTAAATCAGCCAGTTCCTCAACAATATAGGGTGGAATATACTTATCCCAATGTGTATATTCCCAATTTTACTTTTATCTTCCATGAAGATGAACAGATGCACTGGAGAGATCTGCATAGTAACATAGTGTTACCCCCAAATTGGGCAGTCCCTAACATGCTTCTCCATGCTTTGGCATAGATTGACATGACAGAATTTTATGTTGAATACGTTATGGGTGATTTTGACATGAGGGATTACCATCCCACACTTTTACAACGTATGAGGGACTCAAGGCAGAAGAGCCAACATACCCTATTGAAGGGCAAAGGCATGCACGTCCTTAGTGAAATAGGAGATGATGGACCCATTATAACAGGTTCTCCAGCAAATAATGTTTCCCCTCCTAATGATGGTGAGGAGGCTGGGTATCAGAACCTACGATCAACGATACATAACACTGGTTCTGATGCCCGTGAACACCAGCTGTTCATAAAGGGAACAACAACTCATGATAAGGACGGGCACTTAGATCATCATCACGATCGGGGCCGTAGCAGTAGAAGAGAAGGTAGGAAACATCGCCATGGCGATGGTTTCCCTTCTTCTTCTCCTTCATCTCATTACACACCCTCTCCTTCCACATCTGGGCGCAACCAGCACGAGCATAATGAAGAGGATAAAGGTAAGAAAAATGAGAGACCTCAACGAGAGAGTCAAGAGAGAGGACAAGGGCAAGGACGTAGGGAGAGTAGGGAACAACGAAGACATCACATGCGTCATGAAAGAGATGATCATGGCGAGCCCCTACTTGCAACCCGAAGTATGCTTGACATAACAGAGGCTATAAGAATTCCCACAAGGCATTTAAAAGATAGTCAGATCAAACGCTTAGACATGAACAACATCCCACGATTTGAAGGGGGATACAACACTGATCCGCAACATCATTTATAGGCATTCCATGATGCCTATGCTTTGCAAAATATAGAAAATGAGTGGCAGAAACTAAAGTTGTTTCCCAGGACACTCATCAAGGAAGTAGAGAGTTGGTACTGGTCCTTAGAATCGAAAACCATTAGGAGGTGGAGTACGATGCTAGAACTCTTCAACGATAAGTATCAGACTTACTCTAGAGTCTCTAACTTGCGTAAGTAGATCCAAGGCTGGAAACAAGGTACTTATGAACCCTTGGATGCTACCATGAACCGCTACTACACATTGTTACATCATTGCTTGGGCCATGGGTATGCTCAGCAGGATCAAGTTCGCCACATTGTGGATGGGCTAAGGCATGAAATGAGAAGAACCCTTGGGACTTATGCCTAAGGGAGACTATCACAACTTAGAGCCCATGAAGTACATCGCTTGTTGGAACAAGTAGCAAAAGAAGAAGGTGAGCTACATAAGAGGGAAAGTGCAGAAGAATACAACCGTGATCCCTCCCTTCAAAAGAAGGGAGCGAAATTCTATGATGAGGAGGATGAGTCACCACTCGAAGAGCTGGTGAGCCAAAAAACCTTGCCGATCCAAAAATTAACAATCGAAGTATCAACTAAGGTAGATTAGCTGTGGGATTCCTTAGAATCAAGACTTGAAAGTGTCTTGAAAATTGTAGAAGATTCTAAGGAGGAACAAAGTAGTGACAAAGGTAAGACAAAGCCGAGAAATGCAAGCCTTGCATATAACAAGGGTAAGGGGAAAATTCCTATCTTCGATGAGGCTGTGGACTCTGACACAGACGATGATGGTGGATGTGAGATCTGCTAATATGACCATCCTAAGGGATGTTGTCCAATTATCTCACATCTATAGGAGTCTGGGGTGTATGCGCTTAATCCAAGACTTAACCAACGACAAACACCCCAAAGGTTACCTTATCCACAAGGTAACCCAAGGTAGTTCCACCAACCACTAACGTACTATCCAAGTGAAACTCCACCATAGCCCATCGGACAACATCAGCAGTGGAAATGCCCACAGTCATGGGGGATGCCACCGCTGACACAACAGTACCCTTACCGACAGCTCGATCCTTATGGTTATTATGTGCAGCAGCCAGTTTCTCCAGGTGACTCTATGGGTCACACAACTCCCCAACATCACTACCAAGTTCGGGAGTACTTCAGGAGGACTCCTCCTCTAGGAGGCATCTCACATTCATCCCATCCTCCAACTCTGTCTGCACTACTTCCGCCTATAGTTCTCATACAACCTACTCCAACAATGCAAGGCGAACTTCCTACTCAACCGCAGCAACGTCACGTTGCGAGAGCTGTAAATATTCAACCTTCTGCTGGTTTTGACAACTATAAAAAGAGAAGACCCTTCTTCAGAACCAAAAGCCCAGACAAACTCTCACAACAATAAGCGGTTGAGCCCATGTACACTCCTCTGCCATCTAACACTTCGGAGCACCCTTTAGTCCAACAGAGCTTAACGCATACGGTTATGTTGACGCATACCGTAATNTATGTGGTTCATTTCTGGCGACTTGAAGGTAGATTAAGGGACTTTCAAGA
>MNCI01020141.1:226468-254694 GCA_015680685.1 Gnetum montanum | reverse complement strand
ACTCCTTTCCTTTCTCCTTTCTAATGCTACCAAAGGTTCGTGATTAGTCATGGGGGTATGGGGCTCGATTTTTTTGATTTTCTCCTAGCCCTGAATTTTTTGATTTTCTTCCTAACCCCTACACCTTCGGTAGTCATCATTAAAATATCTCCAGATCCATATTAGCCATACCACAACCTAGCCAATGAACTTACACCGAAGGAAGGTATCAATTACATGATGATTCATTTACCCTTGCGAATGTAAGATTGTGTTGTGTGTGCAGATGACAATCATGCAATAACAGACCAGATCTGGAGGGAACACATGGAATGGAGTAGTGCTACAGTAGTTATGCAAGGAGCAAGATCGATGGTGCACTTACCGATGGACAACGGAAGGTGCAATCTTGGCGTTGGCAACAACAACACTTCTTTCTCTCTCTCTCTTTCTTTCTCAGCTACCAACTAAGGCCTGATGTCATTGTAATAAGGTGTTCATCCTTGTTGTCATGAACACTAGTTTTGTCAAGTCTTGTAATGATGATCCATTCACATGTCATCCCATTAGTTCCATTCCCCTTAATAATCCCATACCTTCCCAATATTTTGTAAGGAACTCGAGGACAAGTTTTCATTCAGTCATGGGGGTATGATGAGATGCGATATCGCATAGGCCGTGATATCATAGTAGTCGCGATATCGCATCCCATGCAATATCACGTACGTGATATCATGTTGTCCCTTGCGATATTGCATACGTGATATTGCGGTATGTCACCAAGTCTATAAATAAGAGGTGGCTTTCCCTTGTTTTCTCATCCTAGGCTAGAAGTAGGGAAACTATGGTAGATTGATCACTCCAGAGATAGAATATTTTCCATGTGCCCATAGTAGGAGTCCTAAAGTGAACGGATATTTATTCGAACAACATTGTACTTGAACACAAGTTGTGTACGGCAATAAAGACAAACTTCCTGGATAAACCTTGTAGTGCATGGAATAGGATTTTATTTATTGCTTTCTCTTAGTAATGTGGAATGAGTACGACTTGATTATGAGCATCTAAGGATGTGTATGGATAATCAAGGAATTGGCTACTCATCGCAACGCGGTATGAGTACGACTTGATTACGAGCATCTCAGTGTGACTACTTGGTAACCCAGTAGCATATCCAGGATCTATGCTTGGTAATCCCAATGGTAGTCATGCACAGGGATGTGTACGGTTAGTCAAGGAATCGGTTGCTCATCGCACTTAGGCTAGATTAGATTCTCTCAAACCTTTTCTCCTAGTTAAGTGCCTCAGTACGACCACTTCGAGCACGTGCATTACACGTGGTGATCCCAACAACGATTAGTGTTTGGTAGCCGTGGTTGCATCGGTTCAAGGTGTGTACGGTAAGTGGGAATAGATGCTGACGCTAGGTAATTTAGACTTAGTTCATTAGTTAGAGTTAGTTAGTTTCTCCAACCCTTCACCTCGATAGCATAGGAGATAAAACATAAAAGACTATAAAAATCATATACCTCAGACTTACTTAACCATACACCGTGACAACTACAAGTAAGTCTGGGAAGACAACGACTGATTAACCCCAAGTGTTCCATGGGGCGTGTAGGCACTTAGTCTGCGGAGTTCACGGATTGCACATGCTACGCTCATTTCATATGGTTGAGTGTAGAGGTACCTTGCCACTCATCAGAAGTTTATTATTATGCAATGTTTAAAATGCTATTAGGATTGTTTTAAGAAAGCCTTTGCTATAGAGAAGCCAGTTGAGCAATTCAATAGTTTAAAGGGTTTAAAAAATCTTTGGTATTTTGATAGAACTAAAATCGCTTTTTGATTTTTAAAGTATATTCCCTAGGTATTTCAATAAAAAATTGTCAAATCTTTGAGAGCTCTATTGTATGCAATCATTGACAACTATTATCCAGCCAAAATAGAAACTTGTATGTGGTATTTTATGCAGCAATTTTTGGTAGTATAGTAAGATTATCTTTAAGAAATTTAGTTGTTTGAGCCTATAAAGTTTCAACAATTCATAGATATTGAATTAGGGATGACTTTATTATGAAGTGCTTCCTCATATCAATTTACCTTGCCTAAATATTTGATATTTTTACACAAATCTACTTTCTTTCCATTAAATCTTGCTCTATTTCTAGTTTTCTTGTGGAACTTTCTCTCTTTGGGGGAAATCAGGAGTAGATTGATAGAGTTGTGCACAAATGATTTTTGCAAAATTTTATTTGTTACAAGTAGGCATTATAAAGACCATATAGGCTAAGTGATTGTACAAAATAGGAATCTCCAACAACTCACAGTATTTTACAAAGTTGGCTGAATCTCTTTCATGATAACTGATTACAGTCTTATGCATGACTCAATGATTTTAACATTCAACAGCAAACACATACCCATGTTAACTACTAAGTCTATTTGGAGGTATTTGGGCCTTGGTGTTGCTAGAGACCAGTGAGCACCTAAATCTTGTTCGAGGCACTTGTTGGTGGTCATGTTTCAAATGGTCGTGAACAGTTCTTTTGGTGTAGAAGGAGGGCTTGAAAGTTTATTCTCTATGTTCAAAATCCTGATAGTCCTAGCATACCAACAATTATTTGTTACTATAAAGGCTTAAGAAATTAGATTCTATTTTCAGTTCATGACCAACAAGATTGCTAGTTTGGAAGGTTTCAAAGATTCAAAGGAATTTCTTGATTATAAGACTGATTCTTCATTAGAATAAGAACAAAAGAAAGTTTTTGAGTTTGGAACTAAAGACTAGAAGGTTGAGAAGATCACCCCTTCTATTTGGTTTCTTAGTTTATAAGAGAAGATTTAAGAAGTATAAGAGTTCAACAATTCAAAAGAATAAGATGGAAAATCATTGACAAAGAATCTCATCATTAGGATTTCAAAACTACAATGATATTCCTAAGGAAGTTTATAAGTATTTGCCTAAGCCTTTATTCTTGGAAAAGCTTAGTTAGTTGTAGAGTATATTCACATGTTTCTGTTAGCTTTAGCTCATGTAAATGTTCAACACTAAGATCAAGCTTGTAGATTATTTGTAGCAAATCTAAGGGATATGGCTTAGATTTGATACTCAAACTTGCCAAGCAACAATATCACAAGTTCGGATGATATGAAAAATCTTTTATTAGTCTAATTTGGTGGTCAATTAGATCAACAAAAATTGTATTGTGGGCCAATACAAGTTGAGCAAGGAGTCAAAGAATCAATTAGAGATTTTAACATTAAATTTCAACAAATTTGTGGGCTTTTTCAAAGACAATATAGACCATTAGATGAAATGCTTAGAGAAACTTAAGGTTGTCGACCCCAACATTTCAATTTGGTTAAGAAGAACTTTGAACTTAACTACACTAAATAACTACTTTAGTGAGGCTATATAGTTAGAAAAATAATTAAACTTAAATCAAGAAGAGATTGTTTTAACTAAAAAAATAGAAGAAAAAGTTATGATTCCTATGAAGGATTTTGCTCAATTTAAAACTTTACTAGGTCCATCTCATATTAGAATAGAGCAAGAACCTGAAGGAAGAGAATTTGAAAAAGGAAAATTAATGTGAAATATGTCCAAGAAAATAGTAAAACTATAAAAAGCCTTGGTAAGAGTTAATATTAAGGAAGAAAATAAAAATAGAAAACATAAATATTAAGATACTAAGTTAGTAGAAGATGAGGATGATAGTGACATTGTTGTGTCCAATTTTCTTGATATTGAATTTGATAATGAGTTATCTAGCATTCATTATGTAAGCAAATCTTCTAATTCTGGGTTTAGTGATACTTCTTCTCTATCAAGTTTTATTTGAGATGGGGAATATGATTTGATTTAATATCTTAAATGTGTCAAGGCCAATATTAGCATATATTAATTACTACAAATAGGAGATCAATAAATAAAGGCTTTAGAGTTTATTAAAGGCAAAAGGAGAGTTAGAAAATCAGAGTTAAGTTATGTCTTTAATAATGATGAAAAATCAAAGGTTGGTTATGATTGTATTCCTGATAAAGAAGCTGCTCCTTTTCTTTTGACAATGAAGTTAAAGGATAAATATCTGCACAATTGTTTGGTTGATTCTGGAGCCATATCTACTATAATGCCACTATTTATATGCAAGAAACTTGGTTTGATTTCTAAAAAATCAAATAAAAAAATTGTTCAAGTGGACAAGAGTAGAGTGAACATTGTGGGTCAATTACTAAATGTTCTATTAGAAATTGCCTTTGAACCACATGTTAAAAGTAGAGTAACTATTCAAGTGGTAGATATACCAGGCTTGTATAGTCTCTTATTGAGTAGAAGTTGGAGTAAAAATTTCTTAAGTTACATATCAACAGATTATTCAGACATGTGGCTACCTTGGAAAGGAGAACCAAACCAAATATATGTGTATAGTGAACCTTTGATGATTGATAATATTACTTCAAATGAAAAAAGTAAAATGGTTGAAAAAATAGGTTTTGAAAACAAAATTTGTACACCCCAAGAAACTTATAGTTCTACAAAAGAACAATCCAAAGATGAGAACAAATGGAAATTGTACTTTGATGACTCATGCAATTCTAAAGGTGCATGAGTTGGGATAGTTATAGTAAGAAAATTATTCATGAGAAATTCTAAAGGCAATTCATCTATCTTTCCATTATACTAACAACAAGGCCAAATATGAAGCTTTGTGTATTGGTATTATAATAGCTTTGGAAAAACAAATCAAGGTAATAACTATAAAGGGAGATTCAATATTAGTTTGTGAACAAGTTAAGGGTAATTGCATAGTGAAAAGTTCATTTTTACAACCTTAGAAACAACTTGTCTGTAAAATTTTAGAACTGTTTTAGCACTACCAGATAGAATATATAGGTAGAGAAAGTAATTATATAGCAGATGACTTAGCAAAAGTAGCTTCGACATTAGACATGCGAAAGATAGAAGGATATGGATGTGTAATAATTGAAGAAGAACATCAACCATTAGCATGAGATAACATAAAACATTTGTAAGTATTTGAAGATAATGATCAAATACTTAGGTTTATGAGAAACAAACAAGAATTTGAAGGTCAAGTCATACCTAAGACAATGTTGAAATCTAAGACAAATTTCATTCCTAAAAGGATAATTGATTATGAGCATGAGTTTGAGAAAATTTGTTTACCAGAAAAGATATACAAAATCCTTATGATCAAGCTTTCAAAGAAGTAAATCTTGGATATAATGAGATGTCAAAGATGTTAAATATAACAAAAGAAAAGAATTTAGTTTTCAAAAAAAACTTGTTATCATTCCTAAAAAATAATTTATACAATTGATGGGACATGATATCGCATGGGCCGTGATATCGCATCCCCCGCGATATTGTGTATGCAATATCGCATACGCAATATTGCAGTGTGCCGCCAAATCTATAAATAAGAGGCAACTCTCCCTTGTTTCGAAATCTAGGCCTAGACCATAGCGAAACTCTGGCAATTATTCCTCTCCAAAGATAGAATAATTTCCATGTGCCTGTAGTAGGAGCTCCAAAGTGAACAGATCTTTATTCGAGCAAATATTGTACCTAAACACAAGTTTGTGTATAGAAATAAAGATGAACTACTTGGATAAACCTTACAGTGCATGGACTAAGCTAGATAGGACTTTACTTATTGTTATTTATTGTTCATCATTTAAATACTTTATTAGTTAATTAAATCTCTCTCAACCCTTCTCCCATAGTTAAATGCATTCAGTATGATTGCTTTGAGCATGTGCATTACGCTTGGTGATCGTAGTAACAAATAGCATTTGGTAACCAAGGCTGCATTGGTTTAGGGTGTGAACAGTAAGTGGGAATGAATGCTGATGCTAGGTTAATTAAAGCTTAGTTAGTTAGTTAAACTTAGTTAATTAGTCTCTTCACCCTTCACCTCATTAGCATAGGAGATAAAAACTGAAAAGACATAAAAATCATATACCTTAGACTTACTTAACCATACAACTGTGACAAATATAGGTAAGTCTGGAAAGACAACGAACGATTAACCTTAAGTGTTCTATGAGGTTTGTAGGCACTTAGTCTACGGAGTTCGACTGGATCGCACGTGTAACGCTCGTATTTGTATGGTTGAGTGTAGGGGTACCTCGCCACTCATCAACAATTTTGCTTGGTCTTATGATGATCTTAAAGCTTTTAGACCAGATGTGATGACACATAAAATTCCTTTAATAGAAGGTTGTAAAATCGTTAAGCAAAAATAAAGGAAATTCAATCCATCATTTGAACCAGCTATGGAAGTTAAGATCAAGAAGTTATTACAAGCCCAAATCATATATCCAATACGATATTTGACATGGCTTGCTAAGCTTCTTCTAGTAAGAAAGAAAAATGGTAATATTAGGCTTCGTGTAGACTTTAGAAATTTGAATAAAGCTTCAGAGAAGGATAAATATCCACTTCCTAGAGTTGATGAGATGTTGATTAAAGTATCAGGCTGTCAAGTATATTCTTTCTTAGATGGTTTTTCAGGCTATAATCAAATTATGGTAGATAAAAATGATAGATATAAGGCAAAATTTATCGCCAAATGGGGAACTTTCGCTTACCAAAGAATGCCATTTGGATTATCAAATGTTGGAGCTACTTTCCAAAGAGCAATGGATTTAACCTTTAGAGGTTTAATTGGTAAATTTGTTATGGTTTATTTGGATGACATTACCATATTCTCAAAAAGAAAACAAGATCATATTGGTCATCTTTAACAAGTTTTTGATAGATGTCATGAATATGGTATTTCATTAAACCTTAAGAAGTGTATATTTGGAGTTAAATTTGGGAGTTTACAAGGCCATGTGATCTATCAAGAAGGAATTGCTATAGATAATTCTTGAGTCTAAGTAGTACAGAATATTGAACATTCTACAAGTAAAAAAATATCTTAGATATTTCCTTGGAAAAATAAATTTCATTAAGAGATTTATCCCTGGATTCATCAAAATTACTAAACCTTTGATACATATGTTAAAGAAAAATGTCAAAGTAAAGAAAACACCAGCATTAGAGAAAGCTTTAGCAGAAATTAAAAGGGCTATTCAAGAGGCTCCATATTTGATTAAACCTAAATTAAAAGAAGATTTTTGATTATATGCTTATGCTTCTAATGACTCCATTGCTGCCATCTGAACTTAGAAAAATGAAGGGCAAGATGAACCAATTGGATTTTTTAGGTATCAATTGAAAGGTTTTGAACTAAATTATTCAGATTTGGAAAAACAAGCATATGCAGTCATTAAAGCACTTCAGTATTTTAAATATTATTTGAAAAATTCATTAGTTCATATTATGTTAATTGAACTTGTAGTCAAGCAATTCCTAGCACAAAATGAAATTGGATTGAAAAGAGGAAAGTGGCTTATAAAGCTTTAAGGTTTTAGATTTTCATTAGAAATATGCAAAACGGTTAAGGAAATGGGATTAGCCAAATTAATGGCTAGAGAAGATGAAGTATGTGCACTTCATACTCATGAAGGAAATTGGTATGACGAAATTTTAAAATTTTTTGATATAAGGGTAGTCTCAAATAACTTAATTGCAAGTCAAAAAAGAGCTTTCTTCAAGAAAACATATAAATTTGTAGTTAGAGATGGTATATTATATAGAAAAGATTTTAGAGGGTTTTGTTGGAATGCGTTCATAATGATCAAATTGGTCCCATCTTAGAACAATTCCCCGATCATTATATTTTATTTTATGAATCTCCTAAATCAACTATGCAACATATACTTCAATATGGATATTATTGGCATAGCATGTATTAAGATATTTCTTTGAAAATACAAAGATGTTATAAATGTCAAATCCATGGACCAAAGATCAAAAAGGCTAGAGCTCCCTTAAAATTAGTAATTGTGGATAGACCATTTCAACAATAGGATTTGGATTTCATTGGTACAATTACCCCTTCAAGAGCTGGGCATAAGTTTATTTTCACAATTATTGATTACTTCACTAAATGGTTTGAAGCAAACACGCTAAGAACAAGTTTAGCATTAGATGTAATCAAGTTTTTGGAAAATCAAACCTTTAGTCATTTTGGCCTACCTAAAGTATTAGTATCTGATAATGAGTTTGCTTTTCAGTCTAAAGAATTCATAACATGGACATCAGAAAGATCCATTTTTATATTTTCCTTTTCCAATTATTATCCTCAAAGAAATGGCTTAGTTGAATCTACAAATAAAAAGCTTATTTCCTACATTATGAGATCAATGGATGAAAATTTAGGAAATTGGATTGATTATCTACAATATGCATTATGGACAGATCGCATTAGGTTTAAGAAGGCTATTGGAACATCACCTTATAATTTAGTTTATGGTTTGCCTGCAAGAATTACAAATAATATTATAAGTTCAATTCATATTTTGTACAACAGTATAGTGAGAAAATTGATAAAGATAGAAGCTTTATGACCTTTCTCATCAAGAGAGAAGCTAAGATAGATAGAGTAAAGGATAATTTGTTAAAAATTACATCTCAAGTTAAAAGATGGTTTGATAAAAAGGCTTTGAAAAGAACTTTTTGAATAGGAGATCTTGTCTTATTATGGTATATGAAGAAATTGAATAAGTTCACACCAACATGGACTAGTCCATTTCAGATTACAAAACAATTATCCAAAGATCCTTATAAATTATCAACATTAGATGGTATGGAATTGCCATTTTCATATAATGTTTTACATATAAAACATTATTTTGGACACCTGCCCATGACTTAAATATTTCTATACAAATTAATATATGTACATAGTATAATAATATATTTAAGTATAAAGTGGTTGAATATATATAATAATAAATAATAAAATTTTTATATAGGAATTATTATGTATGCACTTGGTAGTAACATGTATTAGATTAATGTCATGTTTAATCATGACATATATGTTCTATTTGTATGGTTAATGATGAACCGCAATATTGGGATCGTGATATTGCATCCGCGATATTGGAGCCTACCATGCAATGTTGGATACCGGATATTGGGACCTGCCTCCTTGCCTATAAATAAGAGGTAGGCACACTTGTTTTTGCATTAGATAGTTAGTCCCTTAGCCAAAATGTTGCCTTTTCTCCTTCCCAGAGTTAGAATTATTTCTGTGTGCCCGCAGTAAGAGTCATCAAGTGAACGGATCTTTATTCGAGCATTGTGTACCTAAACACACCTTGTTTACGGCAATAAAGACAAACTTTATGATGAACCTTGCAGCATCCAAAATAGATTAATTAGTGTTAATTGATGTTATTAAATACTTTCTTAGTTAATTAATGTTCTCTCTCTCTCTCCCTACAACTCTCCTAAGTAAATACACTTAGTACGATCACTTCGAGCATGCATGTAACACTTGGTAACCCAGTAACGATTAGCGTTTGGTAATCCCAGTAGTGTTGCATTGGTTCAAGATGTGTACAGCAAGTGAGAACAGATACTGGTGTTAGGATTAATTAAATCCTAGTTAATGAGTAGTTAAGTTAAATTAGTCACTTAGTTATCTCTCTCCTTTCCTATTAGCGCAGAACATAAAAACATAAAAGATATAAAAATCATGTGCCTCAAGCTTACTTAACCATACAATCGTGACATACAAGTAAGTTTGGGAAGACAACAATCAACCAACCCATCCTTGTTTTACAAGGGTGCATAAGCACTTAGTCCTTCGAATTCGACTGGATTGTGCATGCAACGCTTGTATTCGTATGGTTGAGTGTAGGGATACCTCGCTACTCATCATTGGCACCGTTACCGGGGACTTAGTCATTTGTGTGCTAATTAGAACTTAGGAAATCATTCACATCATTGGAACAAATCCTTAGGGTTGGTTAAAGAAAAATAATAAACAAGAATACATTGCACACTAAACAGACAAGTATGTCTCCTTTTTCATACAAAAGCACCTCACCGCCTAGGTTTGAAACAGGAAACAATGGGTGGCGTAATACACATGACGTTGATATGCCAGTCTCTTGATAGTTTCAAGTGGTATATATTCATCCCAATGAGTATATACCAGAATTCACCTTTATCCTCCATCAAGATGAACAATTGTGTTGGTGAGACTTAAAAGATAACATAGTGTTGCCTCCCGATTGTTCAGTCCCAAGCATGCTTCTTCGTGCTCTCACACAAATTGGCATGCCACACTTACATGCAAAATACGTTGTGCAAGACCATGACTCAAGAGAATACCATCCCATAGAGGCACACCGTCAAAGGGACTTGCAATAGGAGAGACATCATAAGTCTTTGAAGGGTAAGTGATCCCAAGATGTCCCACATGTCTTAAGCAAAAATGAGAATGGTGAACTTGCCTCAGGCAGTCGCCCACAAAACAATGTTCCTCCCCTTGACTGTGGCCAAGGGGTTATGCATCAAAATATTTATTCCACTATTCATAACCCAGATTCTGATACCCATGGGCACAAAGGATCCAAAAAAGGGACATGGACACATGATAAGGACAGACATTCTGATCGCAATCACAATCGAGGCCATGACAGTGAAGAGAAGGTAGTAGACACTGTCATGGTGATGGTTCCCCTTCTTCTTCATCTTCATCATCTCCTTCACCCTCTCCTTCAATATCCAGATGTAGTCATAAACAAAAAGACCATGGGGATAAAGGTAGGCAAAGTGGAAGTCATAAACGAAATAGCCAGGAAAGGGGACGAGGGAACTCTAGAGAATCATAACATAGAAGAAGGGAGAGTGGGGAACAACGTAGGCATCATAGAAGCCATGGACGAGATGATCACGATGAACCCCTACTTGCTACTCAAAGTATGTTAGACATAACTGAGGCTGTTAGAATTCCAACAAGGCACCAGAAAGATAGTAGGATCAAGAGATTAGATATGAACAATATCCCACGATTTTAAGGAGGATACAATGCTGATCCTCAGAATCACTTACAAGCATTCCATGATGCGTGTGCCTTACAAAACATAGAGAACGAATGGCAAAAAATTAAGTTGTTCCTACAGACACTAGTTAAAGAAGAAAAAAGTTGGTACCGGTCCTTAGAACTAGAATCCATTCATAGGTGGAGTACCATGTTAGAATTGTTCAACGATAAGTACCAAATGTACTTCTGAGTGTCCAACCTGCGAAAGGAAATCCAAGGCTAGAAACAAGGAGAACATGAACCCTTGGATGCTGCCATGGGCTGATACTATGCATTGTTAGATCGTTGTCCTAGCCATGGTTGCTCACAAAGGGATCAACTGTGCCATCTCATAGATGGGCTTAGGCATGAAATGAGAAGAACCCTTGGGACTTATGCCCAAGGAAGACTATCCGAGCTTAGGTTCCATCAAATTAAAAGACTATTGGAGCAAGTTGCTAAGGAAGAAGATGAGCTACAGAAGAGAGAAAGTGCAGAAGAGCATAAACAAGATCTTTCCCTCTAGAAGAGGGGAGTAAGATTTTGTGAGGATGAAGAAGAGTCATCACTTGAAGAGATGGTGAATAGGAAAACTTTTCCTATCCAAAAGTTGACATCATAAGTATCGGCAAAGGTAGACCAAATGTGGGATTCCCTAGACAATAGATTTCAAACTATTGTTAAAATAGTAGAGGAGTCTAGAGAGCAAGTTAGTGATTGTGAAAAAAGAAAAAAGAGAGAAGCTGAACATGCACATAGCAAGGGTAAGAGAAAAGTTGTCATCATTGAAGAGGTTGTGGATTCAGAAATAGACAATGATAGTGGATGTGAGATATGTCAATATGACCATCCTAAGGGATGTTGCCCTGTAATCTCACATTTTTAGGAGTCTGGGGTGTATGCACTCAACCCACAATTGAACAAATGGCAAACACCCCGAAGGTTACCTTATCCTCAAGGTAACCTAAGACACTTCCACCAACCCTTAACGTATTATCGTAGTGGAACTCCACCACAACCGATTGAGCAATATCAATAGTGGCAATACCCACAATCATGGGGAATGCCACCACCAAGGCAACAAGATCCTTACCAGCAACCTGACCAGTATGGATATTATGTGTAGCAGCCAGTCTCTCCACATGACTCTACTAGTCACGTTACTCCTCAGCCTCACTACTAAGCTCGTGAGTATTATAAGACTCCTTCTCCTAGGGGTGATGTTCCACAAACATATCATCCTTCTCATCCAGCCACATCTCTTATACCAATAGCTCCATTACCACCTACTCCTGCTATGTAGGGTGAAATCCCTACCCAGTTGCAACAACATAAAGCCACAAGGGCTGTTAACTCTCAACCTACTATTGGTTTCAACAACCACATGAAGAAAAGACCTTTCTTTAGAACCAATAGTCCAACCAAATCCTTGCAATCACAAGAAATAGATTCCTTAGATGCCTTAGTATCAATCAAAACTTTGGAGCCTCCTTCAACCCAACCACTGCACTCAATGCATACGGTCATGCTAACACATGCTATCACCGATTGGATCAAAGCTGGCCATCTTCCCAGGAAATTCTCTAATCCTGGGATTCCTTTGATATATTTACAAATCACTGGAAATGAACTGTGCAAGGCTCTTTTGGATTTAGGTTTTGGTGTCAACTTGATTTCTTAAGAAATGTACAAGGCCTGGAACCTGCCTCCATTGGAAAAGAGCAACATTCGTCTAGAGTTGGTTGACTAGTCCATCACTGTCCCATTGGAACTAGTGGAGGACATTGTTACCACTTTTTGTGGGTGGTTGTACCCTGCTGACTTCCTAGTGATTTAGGTGAACAATGGTAAGGGGAACTTTCCAATCATAATGGGAAGAGCATGGCTAAGCACAGTTGACACGTGCCTAGGAGTCCATGATCTTTACCTGGAAATATCAAAGGAAAACACATTTGGAAATATTAAGAAGAAGAAATTTCCATGCATTGCATACAGTGACACAAGGTGTAATTGCATGCAGAGGTCATTGGTTGTGCAAAGTTTAACACTACCTACATGTAATCAGTGTGCACAAGTGATCAACATACAAAGATGCCTATATGCAACAGCCACAGGATAGGAAGGTACCTCGTGGCTGATAGTTGATCAAGAAAACAGTTGAATCATATGCATGGAACCAATTGAGGGTTTAACTTACGCTTACATTGATAGCATAGATGCATTAGAGCAAGTTCGTTGCCAAATTCCAAGTCTTAACCTCGAAAATATCAACTGGGGGAAGTTGGAAATCCCTGAGAAATTTAAATAGGATCCCCTCGAGCTGAAACCATTACCCACTGGTATGGAATACATGTTCCTTAAAAATGAAAAATTGGTAATTATTAAAGCTAAGCTTGCTCCACAACAAAAAGAGAGACTGTTGAAGGTGATAAATAGATGGTCGAAAGCCTTCGCTTGGTCATATCTTGAATAAACTAGAATAGATCCTTAGATATGCCAACATAGGATTTACATCGACCCCTCCATGAAGCCTTGAAGATAACTGCAAAGGCGATTAAACCCAAAGCTGAAGCAAGTAGTTAAGGAAGAAATTGAACAACTTCTCAAAGCTAGGTTCATATACCCCATTGTTGATAGCGAATGGGTTAGCCCCTTAGTTATTATGCTTAAAAAGGGAGGCAAATGAAGGATGTGCATAGATTTTAGGCTACTAAATATGGAAAAATTCAAGGGTCACTTTTCGTTGCCATTTGTTGACCAAGTCTTAGACACCATCTCAAGGCATCACTGTTATAGTTTTCTAGATGGATATAGCGGATATAACCAAATATAAATAGCCCTAGGAGACCAAGCCAAGACTACGTTTACCAATCCTTGGGGAAAATTTGCATATAAATAGATGCCGTTTGGCTTGTGCAATGCCCCTGCAACATTTCAATGATTAATTCTAAGCATATTCCAACAGTAGATAGGAAATGGTGTGGAGGTATTTATGGATGACTTCTTCACTTATGGAGCAAACTTTGATCAAGCCTTAGACCGGTTAGAGCAAGTGTTGAAAAGATGTGTAGAAACCAATTTGAGGCTCAATTGGTAGAAAATCCATTTGATGGTCCAAGAAGGCGTAGAACTAGGGCACAAAATCTCACACACAGAAATAGAGGTAGACCCCGAGAAAATCAAAGTTATCCAAGGAATTACCTATCAACCAGAAACTGTCAAAGACATTTGATCATTCCTTAGTCACACTAGCTACTATAGGAGATTTATTGAGAACTTTTTAAAGGTTGCAAAACCATTGGTGGAATTAACAAAAAAGGATGTACCCTTTGAATGGACCAGGGAATGCAAACTAGCTTTCCAACTTTTGAAGTAGAAGCTAGTAGAAACACCCATTCTACAAGCTCCTGACTGGTCCAAACCATTTCATATCATGACCAATGCATCCAACTATGCCTTAGGAGCCATACTTACATAGTTAGATGACCAAAAACATCCTTATTACATCCACTATGCAAGTAGAAGTATCACTAGTGCACAACTTAACTACACTACCATAGAGAAGGAATTAATGGCTGTAGTGTTTGCACTAGAAAATTTTAGACACTATGTATTGGAATATAAAGTATATATACATACAGATCATAGTGAAATCTAGTTCCTCATGAATAAGCCAATGGGAAGCCTTGTATCATATGATGGCTTGTAATCTTACAAGAGTTTGATCTTACAATGATTGATCATAAAGGCACCGAGAACATAATTGCTAATCATTTATCTCGGTTACGATGGGACAACAAAGAGGATGAGTATCCAATTTTTGATTATTTCCTTGATGAATTTCTCTTTGTTGGTGTAGTGAATAATCAATCACCCATGGAGACAAACTGGTATAGTAGCATTCTTACCTATCTCCTCACCCAAGAAATACCACAAGAGTTAACCCTTAATAAGAAACAACAGTTTCTTCACCGAGCCAAGTACTTTATGGAGATCAATGGGCAACTTTACAAAGTATGTCATGATGGCTTGGTTCGATGGTGTGTTCCTGATATAGATCAACTATGAGTTCTCCAAGATGCTCATGAGGGTCCTTGTGGGGGTCATTACGCTGGGAGACGAATGGCCATCAAGATCTTGCTTGTAGGATATTATTGACCTACATTGTTTCAGGATGCCCATCAATTCATCCAATCTTGTGAGTACTGTTGACGTGGTGGGGGAATAATTGCTACAATAGAGAATATGCAATAATGGATCCAATCGTTAGAACCCTTTAACATTTGGGGAATTGATTTTATGGGGCCAATTACACCAATGTCCAATGGAAAAGCTTATATTATTATTGTTGTTGATTACCTAACAAAATGGGCAGAAGCAGCTATTGTTAAGGATTGTACATCATCTACAACTACATGGTTTGTTCAATAACAAATCGTGAACAAGTTTGGCATGCCATGTGCACTTATTTCAGACAATGGTACACACTTCATAGGTGCAAATTTTTGGAAATTAATGCAATGCTTAGGGGTCAAACACAAATTGACTACACCATACCACCCCCAAGTGAACGATCAAGCTGAAGTCACCAACAGAGAGATTACAAAAATATTGACAAGAACCATTAGCAAGTTTAGGTGAGACTAGAGCACTAAACTGAACGATGCTCTTTGGGCATACTTCTCCACATGGAAACTTCCTACAGGCTACTCTCCCTATGAGTTAGTGTATACAGTAAACTGCCAACACTTCCTATTCAAACTGAGCTTTGTACACTATCCACGAGATGTGACCTCAACCTTGACCTTGATCTAGCATAGAAACAATGGTTGGTAACCCTTAACTTGCTAGATGAAAATCGACTAGCTGCCCTATCATCTAACGAATTACACAAGGAATTCAATAAATAATGTCATGACCTAAGGATTAGGAAAGGTAAATATCAACAGGGAGATAAGGTTCTCTACTGGAATCCCACACGTGCCATAATGTACCAAATTTCAAACGCTTTGGGAAGGACCTTATGTCATTTATGCAACTTTCTCTTAAGGGGCCATGATATTATACAAACCTGAGAGCCTGGACAAGAAATTGTTGGTCAACGTACAACAGACCAAACCTTTCCATGAGGTTAGGACAGCCAGTACACATGCTACCTCTATTGATAGACAACCCTGCTCACTATTTTGGATCTCCTCCTTCCAACTCAGTCGTGGGGGAGATGGCCACCTATGCTAACCATTCTAGGCCCTTAGTTCTTTTTGAATTTTTGTCTTACACATTTTTTCAACTTTTCTTATTTTTGTTTTACACCATCGTTCATATTTTTACTATTTCTTTGTTTGCTTGATTTACTTTTATTTGTCATCCAATAAGTGCTCATGATTGAGGATTGAATTATATCATATTGATTGCTAATGTTTGATTTTTACCTTTGAATTATGATGCTGATATTAAGGTATGGTTCTTTTGGTAAAACAGGCAATGAGTCCACGCTGTCCACTCATCCATACAACTTTATGGTCTCTTTGGCTTGGAACTATACAGTCCCCTTTTTCTAAGTAAACTTGTTAATCAATTGGTGGCTGGGTATTTTTCAAACTAAGGAATGACTCAAAGGATGAAAAGGGTGTGACTTCAAGGGGATTCAATGCATTTTTTCTGGCCATTCTCTTGGGTGCTTGGATGCTTTTTCTTGGGTTTTTTTGCCATTTTGACATTGTTCAAAAATCAGGAAGCTGAGTGAATAAAAATAAGTCTTTGCATGGTGTGGTTCTCACACAAGAAAAAAGTGAGAATTCAAAGCATACCCCTTAGACATAATAAAGCAATATGGGCTACAAGCACTGGTTATGGAACTGGAAAGATATGTTACCCATGCCTAAAGGTTCCCTTTAACTAAGGTCCTTTCCTGCTTCCTGCTTATCCATCTCGCTCTCCTCGGAATGGTGGTGACTCTTTGTGAAAGCATTCTTGTTGCTTCAAGTGGATGGATTGGTCAAGTGTGTTGATGCGAGGTTACTGGATGTGATCTGTTTAAGTCTAGATTGGAATGAGTTCTACTTAGTCATATTAACCATGAAATACACAAGGGACTTTACACAACCTTGTCCTTATGATTCCATTCCATTCTCTCCTTTCCATCTTTCTTTCCATTTTTCCACCTCATTGCCGATTTTATCATTAGTCCATTTCTAGGTTGATGCATTATTTTTCTTTGATGAATTCTTATGGGTAAGTTTTTAACTCTTGCTTCCAAATGACATTCCTAGAGGCTACGAACTCTTTGGTTTGTGGGTTTGTCAGGGCATAAAAGGCATGAGCTTACTTTGGGGAGGACCCACTAGCATTCCTTTTTAGTGCAATTGTTAACTTCTTGTCCTTAAACATTTCTTGTAATTAATCATTTCTTGTTTCATCCCCATCCATGACATCCATCTTATTGGTGTTGCCATTATTATTTTTACCATATTTCTTGATCCTCATATTTTTCCATCTTATAGCTACTGGAGGTTTGCTCTTAGTCATGGGGGCTCTGGCACAAATTTTTTAATTTTTTCCATTCTACTATTTGCCTAACCCCTACACCTTGGGTAGTCACTAGTGATAAATCTCTGAACCAGTTTTTTCCATAACCACAACTCAGCCAATGTGCTTCATATCGAGGCAAGGTATCAACTGCATTGTGGTTTATCTATCCTTGATCATTTGTAACTGTGTTGTGTGTGCCGATGTTGATTATACAAACAATAGACTAGGCTTGGAGGAAGTACTCCGGATGGACCAGAACTGGAGTGTTTACGAAAGGAGCAAGTCTAGTGGTGTGGCTATGAATAAATAATGAAAGGAACAATCTCGGCATTGGCGGTAATACACTTCATCTACTTTCTCTCTCTCTTTCTCTTCAAGCTACCAAATAAAGGCTTGGATGTCATTTATGTACGAGTGTTCACCACAATGGTCATGAACACTAATGTTGTAATATGCTTATTGGTTCGTTCACTGGGCACGTTGAGTCTGTCACCCCATTCCACCGTCAGTTGTTAATTGATCAATAATCCCATACTTTTCCAATATTTTGTAAGGAACTTGAGGACGATTTTTCATTCAGTTGTGGGGATATGATGAACTGCGATATCAAGGCTGCGATATCGCATCCATGATATCGAGGCCATGATATCGCATCCGCGATATTGGGTCCATGATCGGATACCCGATATCGGGACCTGCCTCCTTGCCTATAAATAAGAGGCGAGCACACTTGGTTTTGCATTAGATAGTTAGTCCCTTAGCCAAACTATTGCCTTTTCTCCCTCCCAGAGTTAGCATTATTTCTGCGTGCCCGCAGTAGGAGTCATCAAGTGAATGGATCTTTATTTGAGCATTGTGTACTTGAGCACACCTTGTGTACGGTAATAAAGATGAACTTTATGATAAACCTTGTAGCATCCAGAATAGATTAATTAGTATTAATTAATGTTATTAAATGCTTTCTCAGTTAATTAATGTTCTCTCTCTTTCTCCCTACAACTCTCCTAAGTAAATACACTTAGTACGATCACTTCGAGCATACGTGTAACACTTGGTAACCAGTAATGATTAGCATTTGGTAATCCTAGTAGTGTTGCACTAGTTTAGGATGTGTATGGCAAGTGAGAACGGATACTGGTGTTAGGATTAATTAAAGGCTAGTTAATGAGTAGTTAAGTTAAATTAGTCACTTAGTTATCTCTCTCCTTCCCTATTAGCACAGGACATAAAAACATAAAAGATATAAAAATCATGTGCCTCAAGCTTACTTAACCATACAGTTGTGACATACAAGTAAGTTTGGGAAGACAACAATCAACCAACCCATCCTTGTTCCACAAGGGCACATAAGCACTTAGTTCTTGGAATTCGACCGAATTGTGCATGCAACACTTTGTATTCGTATAGTTGAGCATAGGGGTACCTCGTCGCTCATCAGTTAAGTAAATATATTTACTATTTTAAAATAAAATAAAATAAAAACTATGATATGTTCATGTTAAGTATGAGTTTAAATATATTTAATTAAAAATATTAGTTAAATTATTAAATTTACATTATCCAAAGTAATCATTACTTGAGATGAGTAAAGTGGAAGTGGTGGTTAATTAATTATTTAGTGGGAAGTAATTCCAACAACTAAATGATAAAATTCAAATTGGTATATGTATAATGATTATAAAGTAATTAATATGAACAAAGGTGGAAAAGTTGGTTTACAAGATTTGGTGGGAATTTCAAATTTATTTACTACTATAAGAAGAGACATGGCTTGCTCAAGATTAGATCATTTTCCAGTTCGAAGTATGAGTAAAGAAAACTAGCAAGAGTGTAGGTTTGAGAAAGGATGGTTCTTGGTGAGAGAGCAATAGGAAGACCATTTATCGCATATGTAATGGGATGCTGCATGGAACATGTCCTAAGAGATTATTGCAAAGTAGAAGCCCGTGGAGCATCAAAAGAAAGTCCATTTCTACTTTGGCTTTCTGATGAGTTCATGTTTTTTACTGGTGGACTTTTTATAAAAGCCAATGTTTGGGGGAAGATTTCATGAATGTGACAGTCAAGTAGAAAATCAAGAAAATTTTAACCAAGATGATTCTTGGGAAGGGGCATTTGTATCTTAGGATACAGAAGTATCTAATTGGGATAAGCCACAAGAATCAGCAAAGAAGAAAAGTGCAAAGGAAATGGATGCAAAGGAAACAAGAATAGTTGAAGAAAGTAAAGATGAAGACAATTCTTTGGTTTCAGTTGAAATAGTGTATAAAAGGGTTCAAGACAAGAGGATCTCTAAGAAAGTTATTTTAACTATTCACTTCTCATCCATTGAATAGTTTGATATTTGAAACAAAAAGAAAAAAAAAAGGGTAAGAAATGTTGTTACATTTGACCATTTGATGGAATAGGTGTAAAAGGGAATTTTGTCTATGGTCTATTTTGAATTTTAAAAATTAAATATAAGGATAATGAGAATAATGAGGATTTTTCAGAAAAAGGGATACAATAGGTTTTGAGTTCCATTCTTGATGGCACCAAGCAAGAAACTGATGTGTAATACCCATCTTTAATTAAAATGAAAAATCCAAGTTGATGCTGGAATAGAATTAGCTTGTGGAAGTGATTATGCAAAAAGAGCAAGAATCACCTTCTGATGAAACAAAAAGAAAAAAGTTGTTCATATTCTTTCAATTATTCAAGTTTCCTATAGCAGATCCATGTGTGTGCAATCCATAATTGAAAATAGCAAATGTGGATTCGGAAATTTGAATCTAGACAATATTTTTATAGTTGATTAAACAAGTTGAATAAAGGCCCTAAAATTTGGAGAACAAGGGATCACCTAAATATCAATTACCAGGAAATGAGCACATCTCCAGGGGATCACCCAAATATCAATTACGAGGAAATGAGCACATAAGTGTGCAAATGGTTTGTTGCTAACCATAATCGCGATTCTACAATTATCTGTAAGAAAACGAAGCCCTGTACAAACCTGTGAACAAAAATAAGCGAGCTACTGGATCCAAGCCAAGACATCAAAACTATAAGAAATGGCAGTGGCAGCTGGACATAGAGCACCATAGGGCAACACCACTAGACACAGCGGAATCCAAGGGTTTTAAAAAGAATGGATAGCGGTAGCGACATGTGGAAAAAATGCAAGTATGTTAGCTATAAATCCTTCAAATATGACGCTGCTGCACTGCACTAGAGAGTATCTACAAATGATGGAGGAAATCGTGAGTAGAAACCTCATTTCTTACAGTAGTTACAATGGTTATGGCGATGGCGGGCATGAATCCGAAGACGGTAGACGTCGGAGTAGCGCTGACATCGGTGGCGACAAAGGATCTGAGAGCACTTGCGGTTATTGAGAAAAAGACAATAACATTTAACATTTGGTAACGTCACTAGAGGCAGCAGCATTCAGCAGCAAGATGCTTAGGAACTCATTTAGAATTCATTCTAGTTTGCTTTACGGTGGCAGCAAACATGTCAGCAGCAGGAACTAGTTTTTTCCAGGCGGTTGGTAGGTGATCGATTTTTTTATCATCAGCAACACTGTTCACGGCATCTGGTAGCAGCAGGAATTAGCCAAAACCACCCTATGCATGGGGAAGCCTTGTCATCCTTAGTGAGCAACGATGCGGATATGGACATGTCTCCGTGTGGTTTGATGGTATCTTATGTGGTAGCGAATGCGATGGATGATGCAGCGGTAGTGTAGGACGTGTACAACTTTGGCATGCTAAGGATGGCCATGATTGACATGAAAGCGGAGGCAAAAGAAAAAACTTTGGATCTATGATTTGCTTGCAAAGGTGGCACATTTCTCATGTAGAGGGACTGTTTTTCCCTTTGGTGAGTCTGCGCATAAATTGGTACTTGATAAAGCAAAGTTGTAGCATTTGTGTGGATGGTTGAAAGTTATTCTATGGACATGACCTTATGAAACTTCATGCTCTAGAGATTATCTTTTATTGACAGCATAACCATTAATATAATTAGTTTAGCTCTATGCATTTAAAAACTATTATTTAGGAAAAAATGGGGCATTTGGCCACCATACCTATTTTCTCTATAGTAGTTACAATTAACTACCATTGTGGTTGTAACCACCAGGCACTTGTCAACTATAGCTTCTTAGTCTCCATGGTGGTTGTAACTACTACACACATATTAAGTATAGCATTTTTCTCTATAGTGGTTACAACCAACCTCTATAATGATTGCAACTATCTTGAAGCCACTATAAAAGGGCTTGAAGGATAAAATGTTAAAAAAAATTTGGGAAAGAATAAATTTGAAGATTACTTGTAAGATGGCTTGCCAAAGACATCATTTCGGCTATGTTTTAATCCTATGAGTTCATTCTTCCTATTTTGTTTTAGTTGCATAGTTAGTGGTTTAGGTAGTATCATGCTTGACATGAAAATTTGGGATTTTTAGATTGCTTTTATAGTTCTTTTGTTACATGATAGTAGACTCTTATTAAAATTTATCATAGAAGAGCTCATGTTGGAAAGTCTCAAGAGCAATTTAATAGAGAATTTTAGTATTATGCAATGTTTAAGAATGCTATTAGGATTGCTGTAAGAAAGCCTCTGCTGTAGAGAAGCCAATTGAGCAATTCAATAGTTTATAGGGTTTAAAAAAATCTTTGGTATTTTGATAGGACTAAAATAGCTTTTTGATTTTTAATGTATATTCCCTAGGTATTTCAATAAGAAATTGTCAAATCTTTGAAAGCTCTATTGTATGCAATCATTGACAATTATTATTTGGACAAAATAGAGACTTGTATGTGGTGGTTTATGCAGCAATTTTTGGTAGTATAGTAGGATTGTCTTTAAGAAATTACTTGTTTGAGCCTATAAAGTTTGAACAATTCATAGATATTGAATTAGGGATGACTTTATTATGAAGTGTTTTCTCATATCAATTTACCTTGCTTAATTATTTGAGATTTTTACACAAATCTACTTTCTTTTCTTTCTCTTTCCATTAAATCTTGCTCTATTTCTAGTTTTCTTATGGAACTTTCTTTCTTTGGGAGAAATTAGGAGTAGATTGGCAGAGTTGTAATCAAATGATTTTTGCAAAATTTTATTTGTTACAAGTAGGTATTATAAGGATCGTATAGACTAAGTGATTGAACAAAATAGGAATCTCCAACAACTCACAGTATTTTACAAAGTTGGTCGAATCTCTTTCATGATAATTGATTAAAGTCTTATGCATGACTCAACTATTTTAACATTCAACAACAAGCACATACTCACATTAACTACTGAATCTATTTGGAGGTATTTGTGCCTTGGTGTTGCCAGAGACCAACGAGCACCTAAATCTTGTTCAAGGCACTCATTGGTGGTCACATCCCAAACAATTGCCAACAATCATGTACTTTAGTAATTCTTGTATATAAGAAAGTTTATTGTGAAGAACTAGAGTTTCAAAAAATGACTAGAAACATAATTTTTATTTCTCCTAATAGCTACCTTAAATATTTCATTTGTGGCTTAGACACCCACTCTGCTAAGGCTATCTCATAGATGGGACATCTAAAAATAGTTGGGACACCCATCTTATTATCTACTTTAACTCTTGTAAGATGTCCATAATTTGTCTTAGACATCCAGCCTATGGAATGTCCATCTTCTAGCATGAATGTCTAATCTATTTGGAGATTAAAATATGAGATCATTCTACATTCTATTGGAATGTTCACATTGAATTTGGAACATCTACCCTAGGTGATGGGGAATCTAGTGGTATTTGGTATGCCTATTGTAAATCTTGGATTTGAGAAGTGTTTCATTTGTCCTATGTTTGTAGTATAGTGTGTTTAGTTAAGGTTCTTGATATTTTGAGATACATCCTAGTCTTCTATGTCACACTTTGAAGGGTGTGAATGATTTTAAGCTTCTTTGGATGATTTTGACTTCATTTAGATGTCCTATGGTCCTTTTGGCATGCTTCCTTAAGTTTTTGTTTTTCCCTTGGGATCTACTGTGCAAAGTGTGATTAGTACAAAGGGGAGGGGGAGGGGGAGGGAAATATGCTAACTACCCTACAAGCATAGGAATGTTAGCACATCCCTTTCTTATCCAAGTTTGGACCAAAGTGCCAAAAGTATGATTTGTTTATCTAGGGCTATATTGGTGAACCTTCATTGATGCCTAGGCATTAACAAACTCCTTTGTTCACAAAAACTAGAAATACCAGGAAAGATTTTATACATATCCTAGGTAAAACTTTGATTTCATTATAGTTTTTGATATCTAGTTTTTGTGAAGAGATCTTTCTTCCTTGGGTAAGTTGATTTCCTTTTTTGTGTATTTTGAGTTATTGATTTCATAAGTGTGGCTAGACTTTATTAGAGTGTGAGCTTGCTTACGTAACCTAGAATTGTTTGGTCAATGTGGAGTCTAGTGTTTTCCTAGTGAATAAATCTCATGGTCTTTCCTCATTGCACTATTGATTTCTTAAATATTAAAAGATAAAAAAATATTTATTTAATTTTCATTTTATTAAGCTACGATGATTCATCCTTATCCAAGGAGGTCATAACTGTAGGACATGGTATTAGGTCATTGAGGTTGTGACTAAGAGTCATTTATTGTTTTCAATGTATGATATTAGACCTATTTTCTAAGGGATTGTAGCATAAGCATTATGCCTATCCCCACAAGGGATTGCAACACAAGCATTGTGCCTATCTCCCTAAAGAATTACAATGCATGTATGTTTATATTTTTATTGTTATATTTGTAAAATACATAAAAATTATAAAATATAAAATATAAAATATATATTTTTTATTTCCTAGTATGGCAACATGGGTATCATATGTATTATAATCTCTTTTATATTTCTTAAACATAATGATATACATGAGTGTTCGTAGAAGTTCATTTAACATCATCTTTGAAGCTTATGACTAGATCGCACTATGTTATGTATGATAAATTATACTCTTGAAAACTAGTAGGATCCTTATCATTGATGTCATTTTCAAGGAATGCATTGGTGAATTGCCTTGAAATACTTATACCTTTACAATTTCTCTTTTTTTATGTTGTTGATTTTTTAGGAAATAAAGGACCAAAGCAAGAATGGATGAATTAGGCAATGAGAATATATTGAAGTAGATACCTCAATTGGTTGAAACCAATTTGAAAAATATGGTGAGTGATGCAAAACTTCCTATTGTGATAAAGCTTCATTAAGACAAACTAGGATGATGACGTGATGCACATAGATGATTTTGCAAAGAACCCAGGGAAGTTGCACCTGCTACCTTTGAGAAGGCCTTGTTCAATCAAGGCTTTGTTGAGGATTTGGTGGATTATGAATTCATGTCATCCCAACAAACAAAGTATGCTATTCATGAAAAGCAAGGGATTCTTACTATGATTTCAGAGTAGGAGTACAAGTGCATACATATTGGGAAGTAGGTAGGACCTTCTCCTAGACACTTCCATTGCTACAATTTGAATGATTCTAGGGGAAGGAGATCCATGCATCTTTGTACATGGAATATGCATAGTACTTGTGGTGATCTGAAGGAGTTCATTATTTTACATTTGTCTTTCCTTCATTTGAATGGAGGTGTTGATGTATTGGATGAGCCATTGTTTTCATGGATCTAATAGGGTCAAATTCATAAAGCAATTTTCATCCCACTTGAAAGCATTAATAAGGAAAAAATTAAAAAGGTCAATATGACTACGATTCCTACATTAAGTGGGTAGTTAAATGATGATCCGTAGTTTCATGTTTAAATAGGTGTAACCTCTTTTGAGGTATAAGGGTTAAATAGTGAGTGGTAGAAACTTTGTTTTTTCCCCACACATTTACTGATCATTGTAAGACATGGCATTAATCTCTTTTATCCAACTCCATCACCTCTTACATAGACCTATTTAAAGCCTTTAATCTCATAATTCAACCTTATGCTTGAGTTGCAAACCTTAGAAAGAAGATAGATGGATGAAAGAAGGATATCGATGAATCATTAGATGTGGCCATCGAATGATATGATTGTATTCTCAATCAATGTACAAATCATGGGTGTAGTAAAAATGACCAATTAAAGCACTTGGTAGAAGAATTATGACCTCAAACTCATAAAAGGATGGATATGTATGTTATGAGTAATCTTTACTAGAGGTCACTGGCTCAAATTGCTACTGTGTTAGATGTTGTAGAAGGTAAATGGCATAAGCATGCTATTGTAGAGGACACCAATATAAATTGCCAATGTTAGAAGGATGTAAAGAATATTAAATATAAGATTCAACCTTATGATGTTATTGAAGTTCTTGTTTAGGAAAGCATGAGAATGAAAAATACTTTTGTCAACCTTGTTGATGTTGTTGACAAGGTTTGGGACATGTTAAATCAAAATATGACATGAGGTCTTAGGGATTTAAAACATAAAGTTGTTGAAGTAGCTAGGAAGGTAGTTACACCACAAGGTAGAAGTTATCAAAGCAAAACATAGGATAAGATACCTTACCATGATCAAATTTCTTATCCTCATGGTCCATTTTTTAAGCCACAACTTCAACATGGAATGTAATCTAATTGTTGTATCTTAGTGTCTTGGAATGCTCCCTCTACATCACAATGATATTCCTTATGTTACTCTTCTTCCTACCATGAAACTTAGTAGTATATGAACTAAATACCTTATGTAATACCTCCTTAATATTGTCCATATCCACCACAACTATCTTAGTAGCCACAGGTCCAATAATTTTCATCATGATCCTCTATGTCATTATAAGAGGGATTTTTAAATTAGCCATAGTAGAAACATGTGTAGTTTCGTAATGTAATGTACTACACTCATTTTTCATCATCATACAACATTGGGTAATACCATAATAATCATGTTTCTTCCATGATAAGAAATTCATCACCTCACATTTGAAAGCATTTTTGTAAGAGAAAGAAAATAAATTTGTTTTTGAGGATTCATGCTTATTCCCTTCCTCACCATTATCTTCAAATAAAAATAACCAAGAATAATATATTTCTAAAGAAAAAGTTCAACACTTGGAGTATTGTAAAGCATCTCAATCACCTCCCTAGCCATTTGGTGATGTCAATCAAAAAGAAGGTTTTTAGGTGCTAGCCTTGAACTTAGTCATGGTTGGTGTAGGGGTTACAGCTCAATAGATCCCAGTAGGATCCAATCCATAACTTTCAAGTATATTTAGCTTAGAAAGTAAGAACAACATAATGAAATAGATAAAAATTTTCTTTAATTAAGAAAATTCTCATAAACACATAGAAAATACATCAAAGATGAGGAGCCAAGCCCAACTCAAAAATCTCCCAAGGATTTTAGAGGCCAAATTTGTCCTCTATTAATCCTTAATTACTCATAATGGAGCCTAAGCTCAAGACAAGACACTTATCAAAGATTGTTCTAACCTCTCTCAAGTGCCCTCCCTTATCTTTCACTCAACCTTCTTGCACAAGTTCTCTTCTTGCACAATCACTCCTCCCTCAACTCTCATGAGCTTTCTCTCCTGCTCATAGTTAGGGTTATGCCTTTAGCCTTTGGTGTTTGGAACTTCAACACTTTGGCACTGTGCCGACCGAAATCGTCAGTGCAAGGCTGGAACGTTGCGGGCACCGAAAGATCAGCGGGCAAGCACAGTTGACCCTGCCTCCGCTTGAGGGCGAGCTGGAGTGGACGAAGGCAGAGTGCCTTGAATGGTCCGCACGCGGATCAAACAAGGACTTCCCCGAGCGCCACCGAGGTGTTATACGCTGGGTTATATGTAGACCGGGGCATAAAGACGGCGTAAGCGTAGAGGGGCGTAAACAACGTTGGGCGTGAACAGCGTAAACAGAACTAGACCCGGCGTAAGCGTATAAGACGTGAACAGCGTAACCGAATACAAAGGGCGTAAACAAATGCAAACAGCGTAAACGGTGGGCGTACACGGACGCTGCCGGAGCGTAAATACAAGCAGGCATAAGCGGAGAGTGGGCCAAATTGACGTAAAACTGTAAAACTTGAACCAAGCGTAAACAGCGGGCGTCCACGAACGCAAACAGAACGCAGAGCGTGAACGCAAACGGCCGTAAATGAGGCGCGGGCCAAATTAACATAAAACTGTAAAAGGACTTGCAACAAGCGTAAACAATGGATTATAGAGTTAAAATGTTGTGCACCGGTCTAACGCAGTTGTGTAGGGACACAAGGCGGACGTAAAGCCCCGGTGGACGGAGGAATGCAGGCGGCTGACACGGTAGGCAAAGCACGGACTGTGCTCAGCATGCAGCATGCAGGGCTTCCAGCGTAAGCGTAAGAGTAGAGGGTTTCAGCAGCGTAATTGCTCTGGGTCGGCTCTGGTAAATTTCTGCGGTGGGGTAAATGTGAAAAATTGGGCTATTTATAGGGATAGGGTTACCGGGAAAAGCGGACGGGGAGACACGTGGCGTGTGGACCGGGCGTTACAATTTAGAAACATGATATATGCCGGGCGTATACATTATACAACAGGCCGACGTATACGCTGGGCGTAGACGGATAGATACTGGCATATATGCTGGGGCGTATACGCTGGTGAATGTTGGGCGTATACGCCGAAGGATGTCCACTTACTTCAATCCTTGCTCTTCGGTGTAATCTTCATGTTGCCATTGGAAATCTTATCATCGAGCGTGTACCTCTGCCGTACCGGGGCATGTACGCTGGAGAGCTGGGCGTAGACACTAGGCGTGAACGCTGGG
>MNCI01020141.1:149212-201937 GCA_015680685.1 Gnetum montanum | reverse complement strand
AATAGAAGAGAAGAAGAGAGAAGAGTCTTGTTGCTGCCAACGCCGAGATTACGCCTTTCATTGTCCATCTGTAAGCGCATTATCAATTCCACTCCTTGCATGTTGCTTCAGCATTGCTCCATTCCAAGTGTTTGCTCCAGATTCATTCTGTTGTTGTATGACTACCATCTGCACACACAACACCATCATATATTAGCAAGGGTAATTGAATCATGAAGTAAAGCATACCTTGCTTCGGTTTAGGTTCACTGGCTAATATGGATTTGGGAAAATGTAGATGATAATGACCGAAGGTATAGGGGTTAGGAAGAAAAATGAAAAAATCTGAAGCTTAGGATAAAAATCGAAAAATCAGGCCCCGTACCCCCATGACTAATCGCGAACCTCCGGTAGCGGTAGAATGGAGAGAGAAAAGGAATAGGAATGATAGGTAAAAAGGGACAACTATGGCATCGAGAAAAGGATGTCATGATGGAAATGAACAAAAATGTTAATTAATTGCAAAACGTTAAGGAAAAGAAGTTAACTAATGTTCCAAATAGGAATGTCAGTGGGTCCTCCCCAAAGCAGGCTCATGCCCTTAATGCCCTGACAATCCCACATTCAAAGAGTCCATGGGCTCTGGGAATGTCCTTTGGAAAAAGGATGAAAGTCTTAACTGTAAGAATTTACCAAAAGGAAAAGAAAGCATCAACCAAAGTATATACAATGATACAACCGGCAATGAGGTGAACAATGGAGAGAAGGATGGGAAGAAGAGAAGTGGAATGGAATCCCAAGAACAAGGTGGTGTACAGCCCCTTGTGTGTTTCATGATTAATGTGACTTGGCGAATCTCATTCCAACTCTGGCCTCAAACCAACCACTTCCAGTGACTTCGCATCAATGCAGTTGGTTAAATCATCCACTTGGGTAACAAGGATGCAACTTCGAGAAGCCACCACCATTCCGACGAAACAACAGAGAGAATGGGAAGCGAGAAGGGCCTTAGTTAGAGGGAACACTTTGGTTCCATAACCAGTGCTTGCAGCCCAAATTTTATTTCGTCTAAGGGGTGTGCTTTGAATCCTCACTTTTGGCTTTTTAGCTTTTTCTTCTTCTCTTTTTTCTGTTTTTCCATTTTTTTTCTTCTTTTTTTTGTTTTGTGTTTTTATGCGTGGGGACCACACCATGCAAAGACTTCTTTATTTTTATTGTCTCAGCTTCCGATTATTGGGTTACATCGGAACGGTAAGAAAACCCAAGAAGAAAACATCCAAGCACCCAAGTGAATGACCAACACAAGAGCACCAAGTTCCCTTGAAGTCACACCCTTTTCAAATCCTTGAGTCCTTCCTTAGTTTGAGAAATGCCCAGTCACTGGTTCGTTAAAGTTCTTATTGGAAGGGAACTGTACATTTCCAAGCCAAGGGAAACCATAGACTTGATGGATGGATGGATGAAGTGATCTCATTGCCTGCCATATCAAAAGAACATACCTTAGTATCAACAATGTAACTTAAAGGTAAAAACCAAACATTAGCAATCAATGAAAAACAGTTCATCCCATCGGCCCGAACACTTATTGGGTGACGAATTTACATGATGGATGACACACACACACACACACACAAAAAGATAGAAAAATATAACGATGTTGTAAAACAAAAACAAGAAAAGTTAAAGAAATTTGTAAAACAAAAATTAGAAAAGTTAAAGAAATTGTAAAACAAAAATGTGAAAAACAAAAACGTTGTAAAACAAAAATGTGTAAAACAAAAACTGAAAAAGAACTGAGGGCCCCATATGATTAGCATAGGTGGCCATCTCCCCCATGACTGAGTTGTGAGGGAGAGATCCGAAGTAGTGAGCGCCTATTTGAATTTCTAAGCAGTGCCCAACTTCTCCCAATTGATGATCTTAAATTCAGGGTTGGAAGTTGGCGACGCTCACGTTCCAATGTGTCTATGCCACGGTTGTTGGCATGAGTTGCCTCAGTTCGTTCCATGCATATTTGTTTGCTCTTATGAGAAGCTGTCAACCACGGGGTGTCTACTACTTCTTGTGTGGTTGCTACATACAGGCATCTTTGTTGCAGAGTTTCCTGGGCACACCTGTGACATGGAGACATTTCCTCCGTGTCATCACCCGATGAATCACTGTATGTGATGCATGGAACTATCCTCTTCTCGATCTTTCCACATATGTTTATCTTGGAGATTTCCAAGGAAAGATCACGGATCCTAAGGCATGCATCTACTGTGCTTAGCCATGCCCTTCCCATTATAATTGGGAAGTCCCCTTCGTTGTTGTTAACATCGATCACTAGGAAATCCGCTGGGTAGGACCAACCACACACAGTGGTGATAACGTCCTCCACCAAACCCAAGGGAATAGTGATGGACTGGTCTGCCAGCTCTAGTTGGATGTTGCTCTTCTTAAGTTGGGGCAGGTTCCAGGCGTGATACATCTTTCGCGAAATTAAGTTGACTCCGGAACCTGAGTCAAGAAGAGCTCGATGTGGTGCATTCCCAGCGATCTGCAAATGAATAAAGGGACTCCCAGGATCAGTTAGTTTCCTGGGAAGGTGGCCTACCTTGATCCAGTCAGTTACGGTATGTGTTAGCATAACCGTATGCGTTACATTCCCTTGGACTGAAGGGTGCTCCGAAGTGTTAGTAGTTAGAGGCCTATACATATACCCGTCCGCTTGTTGTTGCGAGAGCCTATCCGGGCTCCTAGTTCTGAAAAAGGGTCTCCTTTTTGTACAGTTATCGCCAGAACTAGTGTCCGGTTGGATATTTACACTCTGAATATTTACAGATCTCGCGGCGTGACGTTGCTGCGGTTGGGTAGGTAATTCCCCTTGCATTGTTGGAGCAGGAGGTGTTATGGGAACTACTTGAGGAAAAGGTGCGGGTGGAGTTAGAGGATGGACAGAATGTGGAATGTCTCCCGGAGGAGAAGGAGTCCTTCTGAAGTACTCCCGAGCGTAGTAGTGACGGCGTGGAGTGTGACTCATAGCGTCACCTGGAGAAACTGGCTGCTGCACATAATAACCATAAGGATCAGGCTGCCGGTAAGGGTATCGATGTGTTGGCTGTGGCATCCCCCATGACTGTGGGTATTGCCACTGCTGATGTTGCTCGATGGGCTGCGGAGGTGTTCCACTTGGATAATACGTCAAGGGTTGGTGGAACTGCCTCGGGTTACCTTGTGGATAAGGTAACCTTCTGGGTGTTTGCCGTTGATTAAGTCTTGGGTTTAATGCATACACCCCAGACTCCTGCAGATGTGAGATGATTGGACAACATCCCTTAGGATGGTCATAATAGCAGACCTCACATCCACCGTCATTGTCTGAATCAGAATTTTCAGCCTCATCGGAGTTAGAGATTTTTCCCTTACCCTTGTTATGTGCAGGGTTAAAGTTTCTCCGCATGTTCTTGCTTTTATCACTACTTTGCTCATCCTTAGACTCTTCTACTATTTTCAGGACTGTTTCTATTCGTGAGTCTAAGGAATCCCACATTTGGTCTACCTTAGCCGATACCTCCGTTGTTAACTTTTGGATCGGCACAGTTTTCCTGTTCACCAACTCTTCGAGTGGTGACTCATCCTCCTCATCACAGAATTTCACTCCCTTCTTACGAAGGGAGGGATCACGGTTGTATTCCTCCGCACTTTCTCTTTTCCGTAGCTCACCCTCTTCTTGCGCTACTTGTTCCAACAATACTTCAACTTCATGGGCTCTTAGTTGGGAGAGTCTCCCTTGGGCGTAAGTCCCAAGAGTTCTTCTCGTTTCATTTCGTAGCCCATCCACGAGGTGGCGAAGTTGATCCCGCTTAGCGTACCCATGGCCCGGGCAACGATGTAGCAATGTGTAGTAACGGGCCATGGCAGCATCCAAGGATTCATGAGCTCCTTGTTTCCAGCCTTGGATCTGCTTACGCAAGTTAGACACTCTGGAGTACGTTTGATATTTGTTGTTGAACAATTCAAGCATCGTACTCCACCTCCTGATGGTTTTCGGCTCTAAGGACCGGTACCAGCTCTCTGCTTCTTTAATGAGTGTCCTTGGGAACAACTTGAGTTTCTGCCACTCATTGTCTATGTTCTGCAAGGCACAGGCATCGTGGAATGCCTGTAAATGGTGTAAATGAGTGTCCTTGGGAACAACTTGAGTTTCTGCCACTCATTGACCATTTGATGGAATAGGTGTAAAAGGGAATTTTGTCTATTGTATGGTCTATTTTGAATTTTAAAAATTAAATATAAGGATAATGAGAATAATGAGGATTTTTCAGAAAAAGAGATACAATAGGTTTTGAGTTCCATTCTTGATGGCACCAAGCAAGAAACGGATGTGTAATACCCATCTTTAATTAAAATGAAAAATCCAAGTTGATGCTGGAATAGAATTAGCTTGTGGAAGTGATTATGCAAAAAGAGCAAGAATTACTTTCTGATGAAACAAAAAGAAAAAATTTGTTCATATTCTTTCAATTATTCAAAAAGAAAAAAGTTGTTCATATTCTTTCAATTATTCAAGTTTCCTATAGCAGATCTGTGTGTGTGCAATCCATAACTGAAAATAGCAGATGTGGATTCGGAAATTTGAATCTAGACAATATTTTTATACTTGATTAAACAAGTTGAATAAAGGCCCTAAAATTTGGAGAACAAGGGATCACCTAAATATCAATTACCAGGAAATGAGCACATCTCCAAGGGATCACCCAAATATCAATTACGAGGAAATGAGCACATAAGTGTGCAAATGGTTTGTTGCTAATCATAATCGCGATTCTACAATTATCTGTAAGAAAACGAAGCCCTTGTACAAACCTGTGAACAAAAATAAGCGAGCTACTGGATCCAAGCCAAGACATGTTGGATTTACCCCTGACATCAAAACTATAAGAAATGGCAGTGGCAGCTGGACATAGAGCACCATAGGGCAACACCACTAGACACAGCGGAATCCAAGGGTTTTAAAAAGAATGGATAGCGGTAGCGACATGTGGAAAAAATGCAAGTATGTTAGCTATAAATCCTTCAAATATGACGCTGCTGCACTGCACTAGAGAGTATCTACAAATGATGGAGGAAATCGTGAGTAGAAACCTCATTTCTTACGGTAGTTACAATGGTTATGGCGATGGCGGGCATGAATCCGAAGACGGTAGACGTCGGAGTAGCGCTGACATCGGTGGCGACAAAGGATCTGAGAGCACTTGCGGTTATTGAGAAAAAGACAATAACATTTAACATTTGGTAACGTCACTAGAGGCAGCAGCATTCAGCAGCAAGATGCTTAGGAACTCATTTAGAATTCATTCTAGTTTGCTTTACGGTGGCAGCAAACATGTCAGCAGCAGGAACTAGTTTTTTCCAGGCGGTTGGTAGGTGATCGATTTTTTTATCATCAGCAACACTGTTCACGGCATCTGGTAGCAGCAGGAATTAGCCAAAACCACCCTATGCATGGGGAAGCCTTGTCATCCTTAGTGAGCAACGATGCGGATATGGACATGTCTCCGTGTGGTTTGATGGTATCTTATGTGGTAGCGAATGCGATGGATGATGCAGCGGTAGTGTAGGACGTGTACAACTTTGGCATGCTACTGATGGCAATGATTGACATGAAAGCGGTTTGGCTGTCAACCGTTTCATCTAAATTGATTTTAAAGTTCAAGGCAAAAGAAAAAACTTTGGATCTATGATTTGCTTGCAAAGGTGGCACATTTCTCATGTAGAGGGACTGTTTTTCCCTTTGGTGAGTCTGCACATAAATCGGTACTTGATAAAGCAAAGTTGTAGCATTTGTGTGGATGGTTGAAAGTTATTCTATGGACATGACCTTATGAAACTTCATGCTCTAGAGATTATCTTTTATTGACAGCATAACCATTAATATAATTAGTTTAGCTCTATGCATTTAAAAACTATTATTTAGGAAAAAATGGGGCATTTGGCCACCATACCTATTTTCTCTATAGTAGTTACAATTAACTACCATTGTGGTTGTAACCACCAGGCACTTGTCAACTATAGCTTTCTAGTCTCCATGGTGGTTGTAACTACCACACACATATTAAGTATAGCATTTTTCTCTATAGTGGTTACAACCAACCTCTATAATGATTGTAACTATCTTGAAGCCATTATAAAAGGGCTTGAAGGATAGAATGTTAAAAAAGAGAGGCTTTGGGAAAGAATAAATTTTAAGATTACTTGTAAGATGGCTTGCCAAAGACATCATTTTGGCTACTTTGTTTTAATCCTGTGAGTTCATTTTTCTCATTTTGTTTTAGTTGCATAGTTAGTTGTTTAGGTAGTATCATGCTTGGCATGAAAATTTGGGATTTTTAGATTGCTTTTATAGTTCTTTTGTTACATGATAGTAGACTCCTATTAAAATTTATCATAGAAGAGATCATGTTGGAAAGCCTCAAGAGCAATTTAATAGAAAATTTTAGTATTATGCAATGTTTAAGAATGTTATTAGGATTGCTGTAAGAAAGCCTTTGTTGTAGAGAAGCCAGTTGAGCAATTTAATAGTTTAGAGGGTTTAAAAAAATCTTTGGTATTTTGATAGGACTAAAATAGCTTTTTGATTTTTAATGTATATTCCCTAGGTATTTCAATAAGAAATTGTCAAATATTTGAAAGCTCTGTTGTATGCAATCATTGACAATTATTATCTAGCCAAAATAGAGACTTGTATGTGGTGGTTTATGTAGCAATTTTTGGTAATATAGTAGGATTGCCTTTAAGAAATTACTTGTTTGAGCCTATAAAGTTTGAACAATTCATAGATATTGAATTAGGGATGACTTTATTATGAAGTGTTTCCTCATATCAATTTACCTTGCTTAAATATTTGAGATTTTTACACAAATCTACTTTCTTTTCTTTCTCTTTCCATTAAATCTTGCTCTATTTCTAGTTTTCTTATGAAACTTTCTCTCTCTGGGGGAAATTAAGAGTAGATTGGCAAAGTTGTAATCAAATGATTGTTGCAAAATTTTATTTGTTACAAGTAGGTATTATAAGAACTGTATAGACTAAGTGATTGAACAAAATAGGAATCTTCAACAACTCATAGTATTTTACAATTGGCTAAATCTCTTTCATGATAATTGATTAAAGTCTTATGCATGACTCAACTATTTCAACATTCAACAGTAAGCACATACATTAACTACTGAATCTATTTGGAGGTATTTGTGCCTTGGTGTTGCCAGAGGCCAGTGAGCACCTAAATCTTGTTCAAGGCACTCATTGGTGGTCACATCCCAAACAGTTGCCAACAATCATGTACTTTAGTAATTCTTGTATATAAGAAAGTTTATTGTGAAGAACTAGAGTTTCAAAAAATGACTAGAAACAAAATTTTATCTCTCCTAATAGCTACCTTAAATATTTCATTTGTGGCTTGGACACCCACTCTGCTAAGGCTATCTCTTAGATGGGACATCTAAAAATAGTTGGGACACCCATCTTATTATCTACTTTAACTCTTGTAAGATGTCCATAATTTGGCGTAGACATCCAGCTTGTGGAATGTCCATCTTCTAGCATGAATGTCTAATCTATTTGGAGATTAAAATATGAGATCATTCTACATTCTATTGGAATGTTCACATTGAATTTGAAACATCTACCTTAGGTGATGGAGAATCTAGTGGTATTTGGTATGGCTATTGTAAATCTTGGATTTGAGAAGTGTCTCATTTGTTCTATGTTTGTAGTATAGTGTGTTTAGTTAAGGTTCTTGATCTTTCGCGATACATCCTAGTCTTCTATGTCATACTTTGAAGGGTGTGAATGATTTTAAGCTTCTTCGGATGATTCTGACTTCATTTAGATGTCCTATGGTCCTTTTGGCATGCTTCCTTAAGTTTTTGTTTTTCCATTGGGATCTACTGTGCAAAGTGTGATTAGTGCAAAGGGGAGGGGAAGGGGGAGGGAAATATGCTAACTACCCTACAAGCATAGGAATGTTAACACATTCCTTTCTTATCCAAGTTTGGACCAAAGTGCCAAAAGTATGATCTATTTAGCTAGGGCTATATTGGTGAACCTTCATTGATGCCTAGGCATTAACAAGCTCCTTTGTTACTTCACAAAAACTATAAATACCTAGAAAGATTTTATACATATCTTAGGTAAAACTTTGATTTCATTATAGTTTTTGATATCTAGTTTTTGTGAAGAGATCTTTCTTCCTTGGGTAAGTTGCTTTCCTTTTTTGTGTATTTTGAGTTATTTCTTTCATAAGTGTGGCTAGACTTTATTAGAGTGTGAGCTTGCTTACGTAACCTAGAATTGTTTGGTCAATGTGGAGTCTAGTGTTTTCCTAGTGAATAAATCTCATGGTCTTTCCTCATTGCACTATTAATGTCTTAAGTATTAAAAGATAAAAAAAATTTATTTGATTTTCATTTTATTAAGCTACGATGATTCATCCTTATCCAAGGAGGTCATAACTGTATGACATGGTATTAGGTCATTGAGGTTGTGACTAAGAGTCATTTATTGTTTTCAATGTATGATATTGGACCTATTTTCTAAGGGATTGTAGCATAAACATTATGCCTATCCCCACAAGGGATTGCAACATAAGCATTGTGCCTATCCCCCTAAAGAATTACAATGCATGTATGTTTATATTTTTATTGTTATATTCGTAAAATACATAAAAATTATAAAATATAAAATACAAAATTTATTTTTTTATTTCCTAATGTGGCAACATGGGTATGATATGTATTATAATCTCTTTTATATTTCTTAAACACAATGATATACATGAGTGTTCGTAGTAGTCCATTCAACATCATCTTTGAAGCTTATGACTAGATCACACTATGTTATGTATGATAAATTATACTCTTAAAAACTAGTAGGATCCTTATCATTGATCCTTTTCAAGGAATGCATTGGTGAATTGCCTTGAAATACTTATACCTTCACAATTTCTCTTTTTTTTATGTTGATTTTTTAGGACATAAAGGACCAAAGAAAGAATGGATGAATTAGGCAATGAGAATAGATTGAATTAGATACCTCAATTGGTTGAAATCAATTTGAAAAATATGGTGAGTGATGCAAAACTTCCTATTGTGATAAAGATTCATTAAGACAAACTAGGATGATGATGTGATGCACATAGATGATTTTGCAAAGAACCCAAGGAAGTTGCACCTGCTACCTTTGAGAAGGCCTTGTTCAATCAAGGCTTCGTTGAGGATTTGGTGGATTATGAATTCATGTCATCCCAACAAACAAAGTATGCTATTCATGAAAAGCAAGGGATTCTTACGATGATTTCAGAGTAGGAGTACAAGTGCATACATATTGGGAAGTAGGTAGGACCTTCTCCTAGACACTTCCATTGCTATAATTTGAATGATTCTAGGGGAAGGAGATCCATGCATCTTTGTACATGGAATATGCATAGTACTTGTGGTGATATGAAGGAGTTCATTATTTTACATTTGTCTTTCCTTCATTTGAATGGAGGTGTTGATGTCTTGGATGAGCCATTGTTTTCATGGATCTAACAAGATCAAATTCATAAAGCAATTTGCATCCCACTTGAAAGCATTAATAAGGAAAAAATTAAAGAGGTCAATATGGCTACGATTCCTACATTAAGTGGGTAGTTAAATGATGATCCACAGTTTCATGTTTAAATAGGTGTAACCTCTTTTGAGGTATAAGGGTGGGTGGCAAAAACTTTTTTTTTTCCCCCACACACTTACTGATCATTCTAAGACATGGTATTAATCTCTTTTATCCAACTCCATCACCTCTTACATAGACCTATTTAAAGCCTTTAATCTCATAATTCAACCTTATGCTTGAGTTGCAAACATTAGAAAGAAGATAGATGGATGAAAGAAGGATATCGATGAATCATTAGATGTGGCCATCGAATGATATGATTGTATTCTCAATCAATGTACAAATCATGGGTTTAGTAAAAATGACCAATTAAAGCACTTGGTAGAAGAATTATGACCTCAAACTCATAAAAGGATGGATATGTATGTTATGAGTAATCTTTACTAGAGGTCACTAGCTCAAATTGCTACTGTGTTAGATGTTGTAGAAGGTAAATGACATATGTAATGACGAAAAATGTTGGTCACTGGAAATACTAAGCGAAAGTCCGTGTACACAGTTCCAACTCCGGATCCATGTGAGGACTATGCTGGAGAAGACGAATCCGAGGTGCCCTGAACGGTCTTGTCAATCAGACAGGGACTTACTTAGTCAGTAAATTTTTTGTGATATTTGGATGACAAAATGACGATTTTTATGAGAAGATATAATATTGTTAACCTCGAAGATAATTGAAAACGATGTAAACGATAAAAAGTGATTGCAAAATTCGTATAGATAGAGCACAGGAGATTGGATTTAGAGTATGCAATCCTGAGAGTTGGGATTTAATTTATGAACAAAATATTTTGGATGCAAAGATTACAAGCGGACTTCGGTTTAGAAGAAGTACATGCCAACAGCAAGAAAGCTATTTAAAGATAAAGCAAACAAAGGTCAATCTACCTTGTTCTAACCAATCTGGGTGCAAGGAAATCAGACCCGAAGTAGAGTATCTGTTGACCAGCTATTTCTGATCAAGGATTCTTGCTAATCACCTCCAATGTTCTTACGGTCACTGATCCTCTTTTGCTCTCTTGTCAATCTTTGCTAAAAGTTGTCAACAATTGCCAATGAAAGAAAATCGCTCACGGAGAAAATTTGTCAATCTTAGGAAAATTTTTGCCCCCCTTTTGATCTTTGTCAACTGGAATATTTATAAGGTTAGGGTTAGGAGAAAAATGCGGTTTAGATGACACGTGTCTTGAACCTATAAGATGCCGTTGACTTGATGTGTTTGTGTTTGAAGCTTGTGGTGCCATGTTGTATTACGCTTTGTAGCATAATGCATCGTAAACCACTCTTGTTGGAGCTTCGGTGACAAACTGTTCTTTGATTACACTACAATACGCTAAAAAGCGTATTGTGGCGTATGAACTGCTAATACTTGAATTGTGCTATCTCTGTTATTGCTTGTATTACATTGTGTCATGCTAGATTACGTTGCATCATGCTAGATTACACTGCATCATGCTAGATTATGATGCATAGCGTAATTCAACGTAAAATAGCGAATCTGCAAAAATTGAAGTGTTGTCGCTGCGCTTCCTTTGTTTCTGTTCAGTCCTTCCAGGGTTTATTACGCTACACTGCGTAATGCAGCATAATAGGCCCCTTAACCGAAAAAGAAAACTTGCTGAAATGTGCAGCATGCTGCAGATCATTGCTTAAGCCTTGAGATTTTGCTAGGTTGTCAAGGTCCTGAATTTTTTCCATCTCTATTGTTGCGATGGACTGCCTTCTGGCATTATNTTTTCCATCTCTATTGTTGCGATGGACTGCCTTCTGGCATTACGCTACGTTATGCAACATTATGCTATGTTGCGTAATGCAGCGTAATATGCCAAAAGTTAAGATTTTCGTAACATAGAAAGCTTGTGAAGTTGAAAGCTTGTCGTCGTGCACCCCTTGTCTTGTTTTGTCCTCTGGAGTTTATTACATTGTGCTGCATAACATGGCGGAACAGACCTTTACCTAAAAAGAGAAGTTGCTGGGCCGCATCTTGTCACAAATCTTTGCTTGAGTCATAAGATTTTGCTGAACCGTTGAGGCCTCGAAATTTTNGGAAGAGAGCAGAGGAGGGATTTTATAGAAGTGAGAGGAGGGAGGTTCAGGGAAGACTCAAGCATGTGAACATGAAACTTTTACAAACAAGTCATTACGTCCTTTCGCGGGTGTATTTGCAAGAGGTTACATCATCATAATGCATATGAAGGGCTTGCACGGATGAGTTGTGTTACGCCCGCATGGCCTGGATGAGTTGTTTTACATCCATTTTGCCAAGTTTTGTCCATTTTTTGAATGCAAATTACATTCCACGAGGCAAGTTGTGTTATGCCAGTTCATGAACATGATGATTCGAAAGAATTAACTAAATGTTCACATTTTGTACAAGCGAAGAAGAGGGTAAAGATGGTTGTAAGGATAAGGGAAGGGGAAAGCGAAGTAAGGTATCCAACGGAGGGAGAGGTAGGATTTGCACTCCCAAGTAGCCAGGCTAGTCTGAGCAGCCACTTCAGAACGCTGTGACACTTCACTTTCTGATGAATGCATTCTTGATCAACGTTGTCGTAACAAGTAACCTGCAAAACATAACAGAGAGCAGAGAGCAAAAGCAATCGTCCTAATTGCTAGGGAGGGAGGCTATTGAAACAAGCGCCGTCCAAAGTAAAAAGGAGAGCAGAGGCCATGAAAGAGGGACCATAGCAAAGATCAAGGGTCCCTATGTTGATGCCGTGGTTCATGCAATTGCCGTCGATAGCCAGATTCATCTTGTTCCATCGACTGGGCAAAGAACCAGTCAGGTGAACCTGCTAAGCCAGAATCTAGTGACAACGATGGGCGGAGGCTACTGAAACCGTGGATGACCACAGCTTCTTTGAGGCCTCAAGCAGCGAAGTTGATCCCAAGAGTTGCAACTATGGAGTGGTTATCATAGCAACATCTTTAAGGGATCAGTAGCATGCCTTTCGACATATCCGAGGAATCAGTAGGATGCCAGTGAGGTAGTGGTGTTGCGTTTGTTCCAACGTCTTATCCATTCCATCTGGTAGGGATGCACTGCAAGAGTAATCACGCTCACTTGCTTCATGGATTTTCTGTTGACAGATTCTAGTTTTGGGTCCTAGTTGACCATTGTTGTTGATTTTAAGTCTCAGTGGATCGTGGTCCCGGTTTAATGTCTGGGTAGACTGAAACTTGCTAGTTTTATGTCGTAGCGGACGATGGAAGAGCTAGTTTATGGTCCTAGCAGACCATGTTGTGGGTGTTAGTTTTATGTTGTGACCCAGGGACAAGTCTATGCTGATTTAATGTCTCAGCAGACATATGCTTACCTTGCCAGTTTCACGTCATGGTGGACGATCAGAAACTTTGCCAGTTTAGTGTCTTGGCGGACGCGTGTAAGAAATGCCAGTTTTACGTCATAGCAGACATGTACAACTTTGCTAGTTTTACATCGTAGTAGATGTTTGTTACCCTGCATTTAAGCTGAGTTGATGCTTAGATGTGGTACCATTTTAGATACAGATGATTCACTGGATTTGGTAGCTTGTTGCCATTGATATCCGCTAACTTGAATGCTCCGTTGCCATATGCACCAATGACTAGGAAAGGGCCTTCCTAGTTTGCAGAGAATTTTTCTACTGATTCACGAATGGCCTTGAGAACTACGTCTCCTTTCTTGATTGATCGTTGATGAAGATTGTACCAGTGCTTCTGTCTCTATTTGTCCTGATATCTTTTGATGGTATCAAGCGTCTGGATGTGCTTCTTCTCCACTGAGTCTAAATCCACGATCCTAGACTCGTTGTGTTGAGTTTCATTTATAACCATGGAAAGGACCATCCGTAATGATGGAACCTATAATTCCAAGGGCAACACTGCTTTGAATCCATAGACTAGGCTATAGGGTGTCCTATCTGTAGTTGTCCTGCACATCGTACGATACACCCATAGTACATAGAGGATTTTTTCATGCCATCATTTTTTGTTATTGTTGAGCATCTTCTTGAGTAGATTGATAATTACCTTGTTTGTTTCTTCTACTTGACCATTTGCTTGTGGGTAATAGGGTGAGGAAAAAGATTGCTTGATACTAAGGTTATCACAAAAATATTTGGTTTCTATACTACTAAATTGTGGCCCATTGTCGGTTACAATAGTCATAGGAAGCCCAAATCTGGTTACTATATTGTCTAAGATGAAATGGCAAACCTGTTGAGATGTAATCTTCCATAGGGGGATAGCCTCAACCCACTTCGTGAAATACTCAGTGGCGATGATAATGAAGCTATGTCCTGCGGAAGACTTAGGCGTGATGGGACCTATGATATCTAGTCCCCATCGTTGGAATGGCCAAGTAATCTGTGTAGTGTGTAACTCAGTTGGTGACACGTGTATTAAATCTACGTAACGCTGGAACGTGTCACATGTCTTGACCTTGGTAAGGCAGTTCTTTTCCATGTATGGCCAATAGTACCCTAAGTGTCTGATTTTATCGGCCATGGCTCATGGGGCCACGTGTCCTCCACACAGCCCCTCGTGGACTTCGCTAACTATTTATTGTGCTTGGTGATTATTAACGCAGGTTAGCAATACCCCATAGAAAGAGCATCTATAGAGAGTGTTGTCTTTGATGATGATGTATTGTCTGGCATGCTTGCACACTGTGTCTTTTTGTGCATGTGTTAGCTCATGTGGTGGTTCTCCATGTAGAAGGTAAGTCTTAATGTTGTCGTACCATTTTGGCATTCCTTCTGTGTTTAATGAAGAGATTTGCACTGCTTGAATGATAGGGTCTGTACATTCCATCATTAAAGTGGGCCAAGTGTCAAACAAATGCAGTGGCACGTTTAGTGCTAGTGTGGCCAGTGCATCAGCTACAACATTTTTGTTAGGCAGCATGTGTTGGGCATTGATCGTCGTGAATTGTTTCAGAAGATCTTTAGCCGTATCATAGTAGGGTTGTAGATGTACAGCTTTGCAAGTGTAGACCCCTGTGATTTGATTAATGACGAGCATCGAATCGCCTCAAATTGCCAAGTGTTGAACGTTGAGTTCCCTAACTTTCAACAATCCCCTGAGAAGCCCCTCGTACTCTGCCACATTGTTCATATAAGGGAAGGTTAAGCGGTAAGCCAGTGGATGCACATCCTCAGGGGAGAGCATAATAACAATGGAAACACTGTCGCCTCTAGTAGTTGAAGCTACGTCGAAGTATAATGTCACTTTGAGGGCTGTTGGTACAAGGCTTAAACTATGTACATGCTCATCTGGAAATTCTGGCTCTATCGTAGCTTGATCATTAATAGGTGATGTTGCAAGCTGGTCATCTATAACTTGACCTTTAGTGGACGATTGGCCAACATAATGTAAGTAGAATTCGACTGTGATAGCTTTCCAACAAGCTATTCTACTACTCTCATACAAGTTGTTCAAGATAGCTCACAGAACATTATTTTTGCAAATTATGTTGACCTAGCTATGGAAAAGATAATGTCTACATTTCTTGAGTGTGAAAACTAATGCCAAATAGTGACGCTCCACTTCATTGTACCTCGTTTTGTATGCAAATAGAGCATGAATTAGATAATAGATAGGGGCTTTTGACCCATCGTTCCTTTTTTGGGAAAGTAACGTAGCTATAGACACGTCTAAGTTTGCTAGATAAATATCAAAAGGCTGATCCCTTTGTGGCGGGAAAACCATTGGTAAGTGTTGCAGCTCCTTCTTCAAGTTGTCAAATGCATGTTGGCAGTCATCAGTCCATTCAAAATTAACACCCTTCTTAAGGAGATGTTGCATGGGATGTAATTTATTTGATAACTTCGAAATGAACTGCCTAATAAATTGTAGTCTACCCTGCAACCCATGTAGTTCCTTGAGGTTTGTAGGTGGCGTTAGATCAATGATGGCTTTAACCTTGTCGGGGTCGACTCAAATGCTAGTTTTTGATACCACAAACCCCAACATGTGTCTGATTTTGACTCTGGATACACATTTTTTTGGGTTGAGCCATAGGTCATACTTGAGACATCATTTAAGGACTAACTCCAAATCTTCTGAATGATCTTTTGACTTTATAGACTTGATAGCTATGTCATCTATGTAGTCGTTCAATCTCCCTAAGAGGTAATCACTAAAGATGTATGTCATGGCTCGTTGATACATTGCTCCAACATTTTCTAGCCTGAAAGACATCATAGTGTAATAGAAGGTCCCCCAGGGCGTCATGAATGTTGTGGTCAATTGATGCTTCGGGTTAATACAAATTCGATTATAACCTGCAAAGCCATCCATAAAGGATAGAAGCGCATGACTAGCTGTTGTATTGATCAGTTGGTTAATACTCAGTAATAGGAAATTATCTTTAATCGTGGCCTTGTTCAGATCCCAGAAGTCTATGCAGATGCGTATTCCTCCCGTTTTCTTAGAGACAACTATGATGTTGGACACCTAGTTTGAGTAATCAACCGTGCGAATAAAACTAGCCTGATATAGCTTAGTGATTTCATTATGCACTGCTAGCATGATATTTGGCTTAATCTTTCATGCCTTCTATCTAATTGCTTTGATGTGTGGGTCTAAAATTATGTTATGCTGTATTAATCTCAGGTCTAATCTTGGCATGTCTTCGTACGACCATGCAAATATAGTAGCATTACTTTGGAGCACTTGCATTATGCCACTCCACGTCTGTTGGTCTAGGAGGGAACTAACCCTAAGAGTTTTATTTTTGCCTTGTTGCGTAACCATAGGGACCTCATTGAGAGGGTCCTCAGTCACATCACCAGCTTCCAGGTCTAGAGTCCAGGCCAGATGTTCTGGCCAATCTGGGGATATTTCCGATGTTGCTATGGTTGTGTCACAAAGGGAAGGATTTGTTCCTATTAGTGTGTGATTAAGCTATCTAATGATCTTCCCATATGAGCCTGTTAAGGCTAGGGGTGCAGATAAAGCTGCGTCCATTTGCAAATTGCCCTGCAAAACCACCTAAAATGGAAGTTGTTACATTATTTCTTTTTTTGCCGATCTGTTGAAACGATAAGAGTTAGAGTTGTGTATTAGAGAAGCTTCCAGTTTAAGGTCTTAGTGGACCGTTACAAATATGCACAGTTTGTGAGAAAATGACGAGCCAGGCTTCCTAGATGCTAGCATGTGACTTCTATAAAGTAAGATAAAAGACATAACGTGGCGTGTCTAGCATGTCAGAATAATTGAATTTGAATTTTTGTACAGACTGTAGTTAATGTGGTCAGATTACGAGGTGATAAACTATGCATTAGTTTAGGGTCATTTTGGACCGCAATTCATACGATATCTATGAAATTAATGCCCTGATCTTTGCATTTCATGTCATACTGACACTGGAGTTTCGGGAAAGTTCCACATCGATCGGGCAAAAAATAATCAGTTAGTTTCAAGCATTTCATTTATAGACTAGTGGTTCATGCTCAAAATAGGCCATAGATATTGCGAGTTTGAATCTAGCTACAGCAAAAAGGGAGCAGAAGCAAGGCATAAATAGACGATTTTGCAAAGATTTGTTCAATTGCAACTATGGCACCAAAGGTCAGGGGGAAGAATGCCAAATTGGCGAAGATTGACGAAGTGCAGGAGAGTTTGCAGCGGGCTTTGCAGGCTAGAGTCGAGACTCGGGAGGTTACTCCGCTTAACCGGTAAGTCGCCTTTCATCCTCTTGCATGATTGTTATTCTTGTTGTAGCGTTGTGGTCGTATCTATTTTGAATGTGTATGTTGCATTGGGCGTTAATATCTGTTTACGTGGATTGAGCTATTGTAGTTTGTTATATTACCCTTGTCCTCGCTGTTAGAGATAGACTTTGTGTTGTCACAAGGGTTTGGGTAATGTTGAGTAATATTGTACAGATGTAATGTATAACTAAAAAAAATCTAGATATTGTATCCATGTGTAGCGTAATCAGGGTTCTATTTTCTTTTCCTTTTCTTGCCCGTAATAGTTGCATGTTACATTGGAGTAATATGCAGTGTTGCTTTCATTGCCGTTGTCAGAGATAGACCTTGAGCTGTTGCAAGGGTTTGGGTGATTTTGGCCATGTGTTTCTAGTATAATCTGCAATTTTCTAGGAATCAGGACAATCCTAATGTTGCATGATGAACCTTTATGTCTAAATGGTTTGTCTAATAGTAATGCATTTTTTATTGTACAGTATTATGCTAAATCCTGTCCTAATCATTTTGGACATCGTGGGTGTTCTATGCTGCTTACATAGTCCCGTGGCCAATGTTCCTCTTCCTTATGCTCATATAAAGGAGGAGGCGGTATGGTTCCGAAGGGGTGCATGGGAATTCTTGCAATTTTTGCTTCGTAATTTTAGCATAATCGTCTGGTCACATCTGCCAGGCGATATAGCTGCTACTATTTTAGAGACGCTATTGGTTAGGTTGATGTAGAGAATCTTGACATTCTTGATAGACAGTGCTATTGAAACTGTGCAAGTGCAAGATCGCGAACAGAGTGCCAAAGGTTTGAGGTGTTTGAGTTGGATCTGAGAGATGCCCAGGTTTAATTGTTATCACACCTAGAACACTCTGTTCGTGGCCCATCATGTCACAACCTACTTCCAGAATCCACTTGGCATTGTGTATTATGTAGGCGGGTAAGTTTTTTGTTTCTTTTCATGGTGTTGCAATATGCTAACTACTGTTTAAATTTGGCGTTGAGTGTAAAGAATTTGCCTATCTTCTGTGGTGTAGATTCTTCATCAATGACAGTGGTCTACTGGGTGATAACGATACATTGTCTTTAACCAAAAGGACCATAAGGGAATTTACTTTTATCAGCAATGTACGGGCTGGTGTCATGGGACAACTGGCCTTCGAAATCCCATAGTATCCTACCCGCTATGTCGATTTCTTTACCAGATGTAAGAAACTTGGATGGATGGATAGGGAGTGGACTTTGGACCCTCCTCTCACTGTCACAGATGTGCAAAGGAAAATCCTTTCGTTTCCTTTGCCATTCGGGCTCGGTAAACTTTATTATGATGATCAATTATATGATGTTATTAGCTAGAAATGATGTGTAAAGTTGTCTTATTATTATTTTATGTTGACAGTCAGGGAATCATGGGAAATTACGATTATGACCTCTGGTCGCGAGGCAAACAGTATCTTCTTTCATTACGGCGATATAAAGGACACAGAGTGCTGGCTTGGCCATAGAGCAACCCCAATTGTGTTAACCAATAACCTTTAGAAGGCTAGATTGATGGACCTATTTTTGGCCATAACCCCCGATGTCACTGCGGGTGAAATGTTGACGCTAGTTAACTCCTTCAGCGAAGAAGCTGAGCATCTTTGCATACGCGTGCGTAATGTACGTGTGAATTTTGACATTGATGCTCAACTTTTCGCCAATCTCTTTGGCATCCCCTCCGATGGCCTTCCTATAGAGGAAAAGTCAAAGAGGAGTTCCAAGTACCAGCCTGAGATAGAGGAGTGGCTAGGGATTAAGAAAGAGGTTAAGGGAATCCCTGTTGACAAGATTCAATTGGAGGTGGTTGATACTATTTACCCCCTTTTTCGAGCCTAGACCTTCCCTAAGACACTCTCCCAAGGGAGATTCCTCACCATAGAACAAGCCCAGATTATGCGAGAGGTCATGGAGGAGGAGGCGTGGTTCAATTGGGCTAGCTATTTTGCTGAAGGCTTGCATGTTGAAATGATTAGGCTTTGCAAGAAGCTTGAGTCCCATTTCAATATGCATTTTGCCTTCTTCATAGCTTGCTTTTGACATTTTGTTGAATTTCTGGTAGTCCAAAGAAATGAGGTCTGGATGCAGCAAGACCACAGCCAGATTTCTAAATCGTGGATTTCCCATGTTTTCGGCACTACTCGGTCGCAAGACCCTCCTGAAGGAATTGGGGAGTCATTTTCAGTAACGACTAAAAGTATGGTGGCACCTCGAACATAGGGTCAAGATAGTGTGGGTGGGGTGCTCCCCTCTTAGACCGATGATTTGTCGAGGGGAAAGTGCTTGGAGGCAAAAATAGTGGATTCATCGGTGCAACGGAAGAAGCCTCGTTTGATTAAGGAGCCTATCGATCCAGGAGGTGGTGTGGGGAAGAAGATGCAGGTCAGATTTCAGAGGAGTAATCCTCCAGCTGGTAAGTAGAGAAGTGTGTTAATGGTTATGGTTATGTTGCATACAGACACTGTTGCATTGCGTAATGTTTATTGAGCAAGAGTGAAGTCTTATATTAACTGACGATGTTATGTGACAACGAAGGAGAAGGTTGTGGAGCGGTTGATCCCTAAAATAGGGGCTATAGTTTTGCGGCACGGAGAAGGGGCCCTGATCTTGAAAGAAAAGACTCTAGTCAATAAGACGAGCAATGCACAAGTTCCTGTGCATGAAGAGGAAGCAGCAGTGGAGGATGCCAAAGTCCTTTTGGCTGGGACTGGAAAAGGTGAGTGATCTGTTGCTCGGTGAGTTTAACTTTCACAGCATACTAGAATTTAGACAATTGCTTCTGGAAGTTTTACTAGTCATCGTAACATCTCAGTTATTTCTTTATATGTAATTTATCCTGCGTAATAGGTGATCAGAACGTACACTTATCAGCAATGGTGACATGATCTTGAGGTGAATTTCCTGATAAATTCACCTTTATGGAAGGCGTTATCAATGATATGATCAGTCGCTTAGAGTGAATCGATCTTGAAGTTGGTACATTACAATCATTACATGAGGGTTATCCCATTGTGACGTTACACTACCTAATTACGCCTAACTAACATTTTATGTCATTAGGAGCTTGCCTTAGATGGGATCCATCATATCCTATTGAATTAGATGCCACTGAACCTCCATCAAAAGCAATCGTCGTGCCATGCAACATTTACGAAGAGATGTGTAAATGTGCTGTACACTCGACTCGCTCCTTATGGGAATGCCAAAGCATGAATGAAGACCATTGGAAGAGATTGCAAAGGTCAGAGAAGGAGAAGGTGACTCTAAGTGACGAGGTCGGGAATTTGAGGTCATGGAATGAATTCCTGCAGGCCCAGGGGACGAACAATGAGGACTGGTGGATGGCTACTATTGACTATGCCTGTTATTGGATGGTCGTCAAGAACAGTGCCCAGACTAGTCATGAACTAGTCGAGCAGCAAATGTAGATGGATCTCCTAGCTTAGAAAAATCAAGACTGGAAGGACTTTAGCGTGAGTGTCCAAGAATGGAGGTAGATGCAGAAAGACCATAAATATGTCTATAAGCGGGAAAGCACTACTTACCATCAATATTACAGAGATTCTGTCGTTGAGGCCCAGTCCCTTCGGCTATTCCTCGACGTCATTGGTGCTTCTAGAGCATTTGAGAAGTTTCAAGAGCAAGTGACGGTGAGTGCCTCTCCAGAAAGGGAAATGACTCTTCCTGGGGGTGAGACTACCATCCCTTCTTTCTTCCCTAAACCACCTCAATGGACTCCTGTGGAGAAGGGGAAGGTTAAGGCTGGAGCTAATCTAGGGGTTGGGGTTTGATCTGAGCTAACCGAGTACGAAATTATGCAATTTCTATGGGTTGGCCTAGAACAAATCCCTTTTGCTACCGATGTAGGACCATGACAGGTAAGTTGTAGTATTAGTGTGTTTATTTTTGTCATATCTAGTTTTGATGGCGATGTTAATTAGCATGTCATGTCTAATCATAGGAACCACCCAAGGAGGATCCTCAGTAGGATGAACGTAACAAAGATGATGGTCCTCATGAAGAGGGTCAATGCTGTGGCGAGCAACCCCATGCGGACGAGCCTTGCAGAGGGCCATCTTCACAAAGATATTTCTTATGAAAAGGGTGGCCCCTATGAGGATGATTTGCTCAAAGTAGAGGTGGAGCTGGGAGATACGAGAGACAGTGGGGACAAGGGTGATGCATAGCATGGCTATATTAGCCACAGTTTTATTGTGATGGAACGGAACAAAAGACAATATTTTCTTTTAATGTATTTAATGCAAATTTTATCTTGAGTTTAATATTCTTTTGTTGTTTTTGTTATATGTAAAGTGTAAATGGAATCATAGGTTTTGGCACTATGACCAGTTGCAGTTAGTTTAAGTGTGTAGCGTAAATGGAGTTACTAGTTTAAAGCCATTGCAGGCTGCTAAATAATTGAAGTGTAAAGCGTAAATGAAATTGTTAGTTTAAGGCCATTTCGGGCCTTTGCTAGTTTTAGGCCATTTCGGGCCTTTGCTAATTTCAGATAAGAGTAAGAGTAATGAAGACAGCTGGTGGAAGTGTAAAAATAAGCATAAGTGTAATGAGAATAGCTGGTGGAAAGTGTAAGTATATGTGTAAATGTAATGAGTACTTGTAAAGCATAAATAGAAAAGCTAGTGGAAAGGTGCATGTAAATTGCATGACAGTTTAGGAAACATGGTTTAGCTGCTAACTTTGTAGTTGTTTCTTGATTGCTTTTTGTTAGCACATTTTGGCCATTTCATGGAACAGGCTTTATAAGGTTATGGTGATTTTTGAAAAATTTAAAAGAGATTGTTGAGATTTTGTTTCTTCACCTTGAATTCTACCATGTTTATTAAGACAAGCTTTTGCTAATTGGTTCACATCCACAAAGGCATGGTTGAATGTCCCAAAACAAAGATGGTGCGGACATTCTAGAGTTAAATAAGGTGACAGTTGAAGATGTAAAGAAATGCCCGGGGCAGCTTGCAAAGATTCAGAGCCTACTGTTTCACAATGAATTAAAAGTCAAGCATCTGAAAAAAAATAAAATAAAAAACATACCATCCACTTTTCAAAAAGGAATATCGAAAACGAAACCAAGGTAAGGAGACCGCGCTACACAGTTGCAGCCACCGAGAATTGCGAGGTCAATCCAGAGAGATGGACGCGCAGAGCAATGGTGGCGGTAGCAGCAACGTCATTAGCAAGAGCAGAACTAGTACCAGTGAGGAATGACCTAAAGGCACCCACCATGAAAAATAACCTTGTCACCGGCGAGGAAGCGCCCGCTTAAACAGTAGATACTGTTTTAGCGATGTAAGACTGCTATGAGGAATCGAACACCCAGGCTCTGGTCAGCGACGCCACGTACAGACACTGCTGCGATTTTGCGGATTCGAACCTTGGAATGGTGGAATCACCCAGGGACCTGACCTATTTATGCCAAAACCCTCGTATCCAAACTTGCACCTTGACATTCCGATCCTCCCTGTTTCGCATGCAAATTTGAGCAGAAATTTAGAAAGCGGATGAACAACTGCTACTGCTGGCCGATCTCTGATAGTGCAGGAAGCCATGCCTGGCATGAACAAGGAAATATTGAACAAAGAAAAAGGGTATGATTCCATCTTCTCAAAGAGGGACGACAAAGACAAAGGAGGCACACAGTTTGATGATTTCATAATCTACAATCCTGATCAGGCTATTCCCAGGTACGTGGTTCATTACAAGAATCTCAAATGTGACCCTGCAAACTACATCCCCACAACCGTCTCTTCTTCCTCTGACAATCTCATTTGAATCAAGTACAAGAAATCTCCAACGTTCTTAGGGGACAGCCCTGAAGAATACCATTTCTGGTTGGCAGATTCCTAGTTTTTCAGAATGTCAAGTAGGCAAGAGTACAAGGATCTCCAGCAGTTCTTGATCTTCTACACCGCTATGTGCATCAGCGACCATTCTCTGCAAGCGTGCCTGGAACGATGCCAGTGGAGCTTGCTATGCTTAACAAAAAAAAATCACCTGTGTTTCCAAACACATCATTGGATCTTCTGTGGTCACATCAGGTTTCATACAAAATGGCATCCCCAGTGTCAAAGAGAGAGAGGCATAACGCGGCAAGTTGTAACCCTAGTTTCAACGCCTACAACACGTGAGCCCGATAGATATGATTAAATATATAAAGTTTTCTGCAGCTTGGCCAAGGGGAGATAGATGATCAAATTTTATTTATTGACCTTTATGTTGTTCCTAAATATACATATATAAAGTTATATGTATAGCTATTTTATAAAAAGAGGGATTTATGGACATTTCCAACTATAGCTTTTATTTATATAATTGTAACTTTATGTGGAAGTTGTAACTTCCTAGCCTTAATCCATGATGTTTGTAACCATTAAAAAGGCCACTTGTCAACTATAGCCTCTTTATCTCCACAATGGCCACTTGTCATTTGCATGGGACACTTGTCACCTACAACTTGTTTATCTCCATGAAGACACTTGGCAACTGAATGAAGACACTTGGCAACTACATGAAGACACTTGGCAACTACATGGGACACTTGTCAACCGCAGCTTTTTTATCTCTTTGGTGGTTGAAACCACCCAAAATTGTTGTAACTTACCTAACTTGTTGGGCAAGTAACCTCCTAACTTGTTGGGCAAGTAATCTCCTAATTGGTTGGCCAAGTTACTTGGGAGAGAAGTTAGGTGAGATATTTTTGAATATGTAACTTCCCTACCTACCTTTGAACCCTATAAAAAGGCTTCAGGGGTCAAGGAGGGAAAATCATCACTTCTCACATCACACTTGGGGTCTCATACATCACATTTTGAAGGCTACTAGTTAGCACTTGGGCTCTTACTTGGAGACACTTTGAGTCTTGGGAGAAGAGCATTTTGTAAAGAAGAAAGTGTGAACGATTGCTTGCAAGATGGCTTGCTAGAATAAAGATTTCAGCCTCTTTGTCATGGTCCTGTGAGTTATGCATTTCATTTTTTGTTTTGTTTAAATTGTTTAGCTAGTGGTTTAGATAGTATCATCCTTGGCAAGTAATTTTGGGATTTTTAGATTGCTCTTACTGTTCTTGTTGCCCGATAGAAATTTCTATTAAAATTTTGCCATAGAAGCGCTTGTGTTTAAAAGCCTTAAGAGCATTTTAGTAGTAAATTTCATTATTGTGCAACGTGTGGGAACTGCTATTGGGATTGTTGTAAGAGAGCCTCTGTTTGTAGTCACGCCGTTGAACAATTCAGTAGTCGAGAGGGTTCAGAAAATCTTTGGTATTTTGATGGGACCAGAATAGCTTCTTTTTATCTTTAAAGTGAATTCCCGTGGTATTTCAATCAGAAATTGTCAAGTCTTTTAAAGGTTCTGTTTGAATGCAATCGTTGACATCTATTATCTAGTCAAAATGGAGTCTCGTACGTGGTAGTTTACGCAGCAATTTTTGGTAGCATAGTAGGATTGTCTTGAAGATATTGCTTGTTTGAGCCTTGGAAGTTTGAACAATTCGTAGATATTGAATTTGGGATAGCTTTATTGCGAAGTGTTTACTCGTGTCATTTTACCTTGTTTAAATATTTGAGGTCTACACAAATCTGCTTTCTTTTCTTTTCTGCTTATTTCCATCGAATCTTGCTCTATTTCTAGTTTTCTTGTGGAACTATCTCTTTCTCTGGGGAAAATTAGGAGTAGATTGCGGAGTTGTGCTCAAATGTTTTTGCAAAATTTTATTTGTTACAAGTAGGTATTATAAGGACCGCGTAGACTAGGCAGTTGAACAAAATAGGAAATTTTCAAGAACTCACAGTACTTGGCAAAGTTGGCTGAATCTCTTTAAAGTAAGTCATTTGTAGTTTACACACAACGCAATCGTTACATTTCTCACAACCGCACGCCGCAACAGCACACACACATACTCACATTAACTACTGAGTTTATTTGGAGGTATCTGGGCCTTGGTGTTGCCAGAGACCAGCAGGCACCTAAATCCTGTTCGAGGACACTCGTTGGCGGTCGCGTCCCAAACGGTCGCCAACAGTTCTTTTGGCGCTAGAAGGAGGGCTGAAAATTAAGCCTCTAGGTTCATAAGCCTTATACTTTTAGTACATCAACAATTATTTGTAAGGCTTAAGAATTAGATACTATTTTCAGTTCATGACCAAGAAATTTCATAGTTTGGAAAGTTTCAAAGTTTCAAAAGATATTCTAGATTCTAAGACTGATTCTTCATCAGAAGAAGAACAAAAGAAAGTTTCTGAATTGGGAACAAGTAGTGGAGTGAAAACTAGAAGATCAAGAAGATCACCCATTATCTCTGGTTTATCAATTCGTAAGAGAAGATCTAGAAAGTCTAAGAGTTCAACATTTCAAAGGAATAGGATGGCAAATCCTTGGCAAGGAGTTACACCATTAGGATTTCAAAATTACAATGATATTCCTAAGGTAGTTTACAAATATTTGCCTGAGCCTTTTATTCCTGGAAAAGCTTATTTAGCTGAAGAATATATTCACATGTTTGAGTTAGCTTTAGCTCATGCAAATATTCAACATCAAGATCAAGCTTGTAGGTTGTTTGTATCAAATCTAAAGGATATGGCTCAGATTTGGTATTCAAACTTACCAAGTAATAGTATTACAAGTTGGGATGACATGAAGAATCTTTTCTTAGCCCAGTTTGGTAATCAATTAGATCAACAACAACTATACTGTGGGCTAATGCAAGCTAAGCAAGGAGTTAAAGAGTCAATTAGAGATTTCAACATTAAGTTTCAACGAATTTGTGGACTCTTTCAAAGGCAATATAGGCCATCAGAAGAAATGCTTAAGGAAACTTACCTTAAGGCTGTCAACCCCAACATTTCAATTTGGTTAAGGAGAACTCCAAACTTAACTACACTAAATGACTACTTTAGTGAAGCTATACAGTTAGAAAAACAGTTGAACTTGAATCCTGAAGAAAATATTGCAATTCAAAAAAGAGAAGAAAGAGTTATGATTCCTATGCAAGATTTTGCTCAATTTAAAGCTTTACCAGGTCCATCTCATGTTAAGATAGAGCAAGAACATGAAAGAGTAGGATCTGAAAAAGGACAATTAATGAGAGATATGTCTAACAAAATAGTGAAGCTTGAAAAAGCATTGGCAAGAGTTAATATCAAGGAAGAAAGGAAAAATAGAAAGCATAAACATCAAGACACTAAGTTAGTAGAAGATGAGGATGAAAGTGATCTTATTATGTCCAACTTTCTTGATATTGAATCTGATAATGAGTTATCTAGTGTTCATTATGCAAGTAAATCTTCTAGCAATGGATCTAGTGATACTTCTTCTCTATCAAGTTCTGAAGAAGATATGTCTTCAGATGAAGAATGTAATAACAATGAGGAAAATGGATATAGTCTTCGATCTAAGGAAAGACTAACTACTTCTAGACCCCCAAATGTTATTACTGATCCATCTACTAAGAGAAAAGCTTTTGAGCCAAGTAGAAAGGATAAGAATAAAGGTAAAGACAATCAAGTGGAGCAAAGCACTCCAAATCAGTCTTTTAATAAATGGATAAAGAGATCAAGCTTCATTGGTGATGGAGAATATGATTTGATAGAAGACCTTAAACATGTTAAGGTCAATATTAGCCTCTATTAGTTGCTTCAAATAGGAGATCAGCAATGAAAGGCTTTAGAATTCATTAAAGGCAAAAGGAGAGTTAGAGAATCAGAGTTAAGTTCTGTGTCTCATACTGATGAGAAATTAAAGACTTCATATGATAAAGAAGCTCCTCCTTTCCTTTTGACAATGAAATTAAAGGATAAATTCTTACACAATTGTTTGGTTGATTCTGGAGCTACGTCTACTATAATGCCATTGTCTATATGTAAGAAACTTGGTTTGATTCCTGAAAAATCAAATAAGAAGATTGTTCAAGTGGATAAAAGTAGAGTGAAGATTGTGGGTCAATTACCAAGTGCTCTATTGGAAATTGCTTCTGAACCTCGTATTAGAAGTAGAGTAACTATTCAAGTGGCAGATATACTAGATTCACATAGTCTCTTATTGAGTATAAGTTGGAGCAAGAATTTCTCAGGTTACATATCAACAGACTATTCTCACATGTGGTTACCTTGGAAAGGAGAACCGAATCAAGCATACATCTATAGTGAACCTTTCATGATTGATAACATTACTTCAAATGGAAGAAGTAGGATGGTTGAAAAAGGAGATGTTGAAAACAAAAGTTGTACACTCCAAGAAAATGAGGATTCACTTGAGAAAGAAGATGAGAGGGTTAGAGATATGAGGATTCCTACCTTGATCAATCAGACGTTGAATGTCATCTTTTAACACCTATCAGTAATCTGTGTCATGACCACACAATTGATGGTAGTCGCAAAACCGATCCAGCCTAAAGTTCTTGGGGACTGGCAGTTTGTTAGGTTGGGCCAAGGAGGAGTTCTTGAGTAGCTTGCAATGGCGCCTATGACATTTTAGAGCTTCCTTGGACACCGTCTTATGTCGGATATGGCTAGTTCCCAATAATTGCTTCAGGAGTTTTGAAGGCTTTATAGGTAGGGTCACGTAATTTGAGTGGTTCTTACGCTCAAATTTAGGCCTCAGTTGCAGAAGTGCTTCGGGGGTGGAAGGAGTTTCTTGATTGGCCCCATTTGAGCTAGTTGTCAGCTCAGTAGGCTCCGCAGGTGTTTTCTTGTTGTTGTTTTTCTTCTTGGCCCCCTTGGCAACCATCGCTACTGTCGTTGTTGTGGCTTTGCCTTTGTCCTTACCTTTGCTATGGGCATTTTTGTAGACCACATATGCCAGATCTTTGCTGGCCTCCATCGTGTCTTGGATGCTCTTAGTCTAAGCAAAGGCTTGGCTAAGGGAGCGGGGAATGAGGTAATATAGCTTAGACTTGATAAAGTTGTTAACTGTCCCCTTTAAGATTGCCAATAGATGGGCCTTCATGATGGGTTCGCGAATTTCATTCAAGGTAGCGCTCCACCACTGTATAAACTTTTGAACCGACTTGAGCAGGTCTTGCTTGACTTCTATGAGCTGGTCCAATGTGACCTCCAGCTTCAGGTTGTACTTGAAATGAGTCACAAACTGGGTTAACAACTCTTCCAAAGTTGAAATGGAAGCACGTGGGAGTGCTCGATACTAGTCCAGAGCTTTACTCGTTAAGGACATATCAAAGACACGGATGATAGTATGTGGTCATTGTTGCAATAGCAATGATTCTGACCTAAAAGTAACTAAATGGGCATTGGGATCACCTTTCCCATTGTATTTCATAAAATGGGGGAGTGGCATCCTAGGCTGTAATGATAAAACAGGCACTATTGGGCTAATAGGATCGTCATGGTAAAAATCCATGACTTGTATTGTGTCAGAACTAGTAGCCTTGAGGCGTTTAACTTCCTCTGTAAGGCTCTGAATAAGCTAGAAGGCTTGATCTAGACCCGTAAATGGAGAGGTTGTTTGTGGAATGACAGGAGGAGCTATGATGGGTGCTAGAATAGGGATGGCTGTCGCTGGCTATACCATTGGATACGCTGTTTGCATGGCCGGGGGCACAAACAACAATCCCGTAATGGGGTTTAACGGCTGCCGGACCTAGCTTTAATGAAGGGGAAGATGGGACATCTATGTAGGATGCACAAAAAGAGGCATGTTTGGAACCCACCATGCTGTAGTGGTGGGCCTTGTTGTGTGAGTCAGGATGAAGGTGGGTGTTGTAGGTAATTGCAAAGTAGGTATCGCGTGCACATGCGGTGACATGGGCACAAGTGCACGATAAGATGGATTAGGTAATTGCACCTACTGAGGAATGATTTGCAATGGACCTTCACCCAGAAGGATAGCCAGAAAGAGAAAATGTAGGTGCAACGAGTGCGGGACTCGATTAGTATTAGATAATGTTAAGGACGTGGTGACCATGAACAACAGATTTACGTGGGATGTCATGGAGGGAGGGGCCATGGTGAAATCAGCATGACTGTCTTTCTCAGAGTGGGAGTCTAGATCGTCTTGCCCATCATGAAGCATTTCGTCATGAAACAACTCCTCTCATTGTTCTGTCGATGTCTTAGCCATCAGCATTTGATCTAGGATCCACTTTTGTTGATCTGTCAGGGGTATAGTGGTGTTATGTGAAGGAATAAATTCCTTCCCATTGTAGTACATGAACTCGTATTCTCATTTTTCTTCGAGTTCTTGTGGATACATGGGCAAGTTTGCTACTAGTTTAGCATAGAGGAAATTGTATTGTTCCCTGTGCTAAGCGCATCCCTCAGGCTCTTTGTTTTGAAGCCTGAGGGAGCGACGTGGTCGCACTGGACTAATTGGCAGCTTGACCACAGGAGGCGTAACTTGCATGGTCCAAGGATTCTCGAGGTTGGTAGTGTCAACAGTGGTAGTTGATGTAGTCATTCTCTACGCAGTTGGGAAGTAATGACGATAAGCATAAAGATCGCAAGGGCAAAGGCAAACTAATGTAATAATTAGGGCTTTCTATCTTGTAGGATTCCAAAGGAATCGTTGAAGAACCTGATCTGCACCACACAATCCCATAAACAACCTCGGAGGTATTACGTTTACGTCGATTGAAAATGGGTACAGAGAACTTACGAGACTACCCATAAAGTGCAGATCGGATATGAAGGCCCTCCTTCTAGCACCAAAAAACTGTAACGATAGAAAACGTCGGTTGCTGGAAATATTGAGTAGAAGTCCATGTACACAATTCCAACCCTGGATCCATGTGAGGATCGTGCTGGAGAAGACGAATCCGAGGTACCCTGAACTGTCTTGTCGATCAGACAGGGACTTTCTTAGTTAGTAAAATTTTTGTGATATTTGGATGACAAAATGACAATTTTTATGAGAAGATATAATATCGTTAAACTCAAAGATAATTGAAAACGATGTAAATGATTTAAGGCGATTGCAAAATTTGTATAGATAGAGCATAGGAGATTGGATTTAGAGCGTGCAATCCTGAGAGCTGGGATTTAATTTATGAACAAAATATTTTGGATGCAAAGATTACAAGCAGACTTCAGTTTAGACGAAGTACATGCCAACAATAAGAAATCTATTTAAAGATAAAGCAAGCAAAGGTTGATCTACCTTGTTCTAGCCAATCTGAGCACAAGGAAATTAGACCCGAAGTAGAGTATCTGTTGATTGGCTATTTCTGATCAAGGATTCTTGCTAATCACCTCCAATGTTCTTATGGTCACTGATCCTCTTTTGCTCTCTTGTCAATATTTGCTAAAAAGTTGTCAACAATTGCCAATGAAATAACCCCAAAATACACAAGCATCTCATACCCCATTTTCCCCTTTTATCCCTCAAATTTCAACATAGAATTCGTTATCATTGTTTAATCCCCCTACAACCATGATCACCCAACCTCTTNTCCACCATACAAATAGTTAAAATAATGGACTTTTATCAAGATGATCCCATTAGTCAAACTATCCTCTAAATCACTCTTCCTTTAGGCATTCCCATTCCATAATTCACCAAGTAAAATTGATAAGGCTAATTCCAATGCATACTTTATTATCTTCCATTTTGATTTCTTGTTGTTATAGGCTTGGCCTCATATCATTATGCATGTATTTCCTATGTGCTTCATCAGAAAAGCTTTGGATTGCTACCGCACATTATCTAAAGGATCTAATACCTCACTAGAGGACTTAGTTTTGTGGTTTGTTAACAATTTCAAGTATAACTTGAAACCTAATGTGACTCTTAACCAACTGGTNATCATCTTGATAAAAGTCCATTATTTTAACTATTTGTATGGTGGACGCGNAACCTAATGTGACTCTTAACCAACTGGTAAAAGTTAAGCAAGGGCCTCTTGAACTTGTCAAGAAGTTTATTCAATGTTAGAATGCTTTAATCAATGAGATTCTTGAACCCATAGTTAAGACACGCCTTATGAACATATTCAAGGAGATAGTTAATGACTTCTTTAAGTCCAAACTCTATTACTTAGACTGGCAGTCCCTTATTTAGCTTTCTCACAAGCGAAGAACATAGAGAATGCTACAGAAGACAGCCATGACCCTACCTACGTGGCATACAAAAATTAGCACACAAGGAACGATAGGGATAGGGGAAAGCAGAACCATGTATCCATCACCACTATGGACAAAGAAAATAAGACTTCATAAGAATAAAATATGAATTAACCAAAGGCCCTTGCTACAACTAATTAACCTCCAACATTGAGGGCCTCTACCTTTAATCAATCTAGGCCTAACTTTGAGAAAAAGGATTAATCTAAATACACAAAGTTGCCTTCAAAATCATCCAAGTTCCTTGACTTGTTGCTCGGGAGTGGCCTAAAAACTAATCCATGCAGGTATACAAAGACTGTTAAATGCAAATAATATCCCTTTCACAATAGCAACATTCAACATTAGCAATGTTCCAAGACTTGCCAAGGAGCAACTTGTGATTTGAGTACCTCCTCATAATGAAATGGATCCTTCAACTTCATCAAGTTCAAGGAATAATTTTTTTGTAAGGATAAATTCACCTATGCCTTCCAAGGAATTATTTTTCATCAAAATGTCACCTCCCACTACTAATAAACCTACAACTCAAGTTGATCAAATTTCTCTTGTGGTAGCCAATGCAACAACATCCTTATGAGCCAATAACAAGAAGTTACCTCCTAAACAATACAAGAAGCCTACCCCAAATCCTAAGGAAAAATATAAAAAGTAAGAAAAGGTGTGAAAGGAAGTGGTTCCATCAAAGTCCACACCTATTTTAGCCATTCCCATATGCTGCAATGCTCAAACTACTTCAACTACTCAACCAAGGGAGGATTGTGAATAGTAAAAGAAGGGAAAGGGAATGAAACCATAAACACTAAAGCATGAGGTTTGAATCTTGGATAGAATGGAGGAATTGAAAGATAATAAAATTGAAAAAATAATGACTAATGAGAAGGACTTCCTAAAAACCATGGAACAGGTAAAACTCTCCTTGAAGCAGAAAAACATCTTCCTTAGCTTGTATGGCCTAGTAATAACCTCCTTTGCTTAACATGAAGCCTAAGTGAGGATGTTGAATTTAATTCCTATTAGTGAGGATATTCCTGCTATTGAAGTATCCATTCACATAGTAATGATACCACCTTTGCCTATGGAAGAAATAAAGTTAAGTACCCTAGTGTTTTGTGATAGCGAGGTGAAGATCAACTCCTAGGATGACAAGATAATAAGTATTCCTCTTTTTATAACCATAAGAGGTGGGTAATATAAAATACATAGGGTAAATGGGATAGCAACTAATATAATAACTTTTACCATTGTTGAGAAGTTAGACTTGGTAGAGCACATGCAAAGTACTTCTACTTCTACTCTCAAATCCTTCAATAGATCATGAGTAGTAGTGAAGGGTTCTATCTCCTTAGACTTCATAGTGAGAGAAAAATTCCCTACATTTTCCAACTTCTTGATGGTGGAAGAGATGCTAGGATTCAATCTAATCTTGAGGAGGCCTTGGTCAACTTAATTATAAGAAGTTTCCTGTCCCATCCACCAAGAAATTCACTTGCCTTACGAGGGAGGTGAGATTATCATACATGACGATAGTATGGTCCCTTTGGTAGTTAATAACATTGACATGGAATAAAGGTTTGAATTGGAGTTTTAAGAAGAAGATTCTACTATTAAGAGCAAAGTTGAGAGGCCCAATGAAGTAGATCAAGCCAAGATTGAAAACAACCAAATAATGAATGCTGCATGGGAAGAGCTTCCATTTAACTTTGTCAGTGAGGGAAATGGTAAGTACAAGGTTGTACAAAAAATCTTGTATAATTTTTCTAATATTTCAAAGATAAGGAATTTCACATCCCCATTCCCAAATGATGATGTTTCCTAATGAAGATGATGTCTCTTCATAATAAGTGTTATTGTCATCTTAACAAGACTCGAAATGGTAGTTGTGATTAAGATCCAAAGGGCATGTTGTAATAATGAACATGTCTCTTAAGGTAACTATTGGGGGTTTAAACTAAGGCATTTATACCTAGGGTTAAAGGTCATGCCAGCATGGAGTGGTAAACTTGATGATGGATCTTAAAGTCACAACATAGGGAAAGTCATTGATCATTATTGGATGCACCATATGTTTGTGATGTAAGCTAGGAGATACCGTTCCATTGATTTCATGAACAATGGATAAGATATCTAAAAAATACATAGATCCCACCAACAAAAATCTTTCATAGATATCATTAACTAACAAAGATTTGATCACACTTCATCAAGATTCATTAAGATTCATTAATTACAAGAGATGTTGGTAAGATAATGATGCACGGGTCGAGGTAACTCTTACCCATCTTAATACTATAGTTATTAATTGATTATGTTCATTGTTAATTTTTTTTAAAATGTTAGTAACCATGATCTCAATTAATCTTGTTTTATTGAAATTCACTATCCAAGTAACCATGAAGATTTCAAGTTACCATATGTTAGCCTATAAATGTCAATTCAATAAAATAGGATAGTTTGGTCCTTTTAATTCTTGAAAACTTAACTTCATTTTTGAACCATAATACTATGTCCAATGCATATTACTCATTAAAATGATTCCAATGGTACACATTTCGTCTTGATTGGACTTACAGTTTGGGAGATATTGATGTTTTAAGTTTCTTGTTATATGTGCATTAAAATAATATTAAATTATTATTATTTTTTAAAAAAGTTTAAAATTTTATGATCGAAATTACCATTTAACCATACTGAACCCCTACCCTATTATTAGCCAAACCACCACATCAACTACTGAGGCAAGGTGGAATAAAATAATAATAAAAAGTTAGAAAAAACACTTTTAAAGTGGGAGGTTACAAGTTCAAACCCCAAATCCCACTTTAAAAAAAAATATTTTTTTAAAAATAAGTTTTTTATTTAAGTGGAAGGTCATGTGTTTGAACCTCAACACCCCCAAACTTTAGAAAAAAATATTTGTTTCTTTAAAAACAAAAATAGAATTGTAAGCTCTGCCACCCTTGTAAGGGCTATGTAGGCCTAGCATGAACTACACAGGCCATGCAAGCCACACAGGCTTAGTAGGAGCTACATAGGCCCTACAAGGGCCATGTTGCCCCTATTCTTTCCATCACTTCCATAGCCAAAACTAAAACCCTCATTTCTTGCGTCCTCTACCGCTTTGCCTACCACACCTCTATGCAACCCTACCATATTGCCACCACTCCGTCAATCCACCTCATTGTCTACAATGCCACCTCTGCACCTTCTGCCATCATAGCACACTAGCCCCCATGATGCTCCATGCCTGCCCATTATCATGCTTTCCTACTGCCACACCACATGCTCACTGTCCACTATTCACTACCTACCACATACCACTTTTCCTACCTTACTCCATGCTATTCACTACCTACTACAAATTTCTTTAACTTTTTTTGTTTTTATTTTACACATTTCTTTAACTTTTCTTGTTTTTGTTTTACAAATTTCTTTAACTTTTCTTGTTTTTGTTTTTTAACATCATTATACTTTTTCATTTGTGTGTGTGTGTGTGTGTGTGTGATCCACCTTGTAAGTTTGTCACCAATAAGTGTTCTTCATGATGGTATGAACTATGTTTCTATTGATTGCTAATGTTTGATTTTTACCTTTAAGTCATGATGTTGATACTAAGGTATGTTTCTTTTGATATGGCAGGCAATGAGTTCACTTCATCCATACATCCATGAATTTCTATGGTCTCTCTTGGCTTGGAACTGTATAGTCCTTTTCTAAATAAGAACTATTAACAAATCGGTGACTGGGTATTTCTCAAACTAAGGAAGGACTCAACGATTGAAAAGGGTGTGACTTCAAGGGAACTTGATGCATTTGTATTGGCCATTCTCTTGGGTGCTTGGATGTTTTCTTCTTGAGTTTTCTTGCCGCTTCGACGTTACCCAATTATCGGGAAGCTGAGCAATAAAAATAATAAAGTCTTTACATGGTGTGGTTCTCATGCATAAATATATAAAACAAAAATAGCAAAAAAAAAACAAGAAAACTATGAGAATTCAAAGCACACCCCTTAGACGAAATAATCCGTTGGGCTACAAGCACTGGTTATGGAACTAAAATAAAAATGTTCCCTATAACTAAGGCCCTTCTCACTTCCCATTCTCTTCTCCTTTGTTTCATCAGAATGGTGGTGGCTGATGGGTGAAGGCATTCTTGTTACTTCAAGAGGATGGATTGGCCAAATGCATTAATGTGAAGTCACTAGAAGTGGTTTGTTTGAGATCGGACTTGGAATGGAACTTGCTAAGTCACATTAATCATGAAATACACAAGGGGTTGTACACCACCTTGTTCTTGAGACTCCATTCCATTCTCTTCTCTCCATTCTTATCTCCATTGTTCACCTCATTGCCAATTGTATCATTAGTGTATATTTTAGTTGATGTATTGTTTTCTTTTTGGTAAATTCTTGTGGTTAAGACTTTAACTCTTGTTCCATATGACATTCCCAGAGCCTACGGACTCTTTCAATATGGGTTTGTTAGGGCATTAGGGGCATGAGCCTGCTTTGGGGAGGACGCACTGACATTCGTATTTGGTGCATCAGTTAAATTCTTTTCCCTAACATTTTTGTAATCTATTTTATTTTTTTTATTTTCATCTTGACATCCATTTCACTGACGTTATAGTTGTCTCTTTTTTTCCATCTTTCTTGTTCTTTTTCTTTCTCCATTCTATCGCTACTAGAGGTTCGCTATTAGTCATGGGGGTACAGGGCCCAATTTTTTCAATTTTTTCCTAACCCTACAACTTTGTTACTCACTAATATTATATCTCCAGACCCGTAATTAGCCATACCACAACCTAGCCAATGGACCTTTCACCAAAGCAAGGTATCAACTGCATTGTGATTCATTTACCCTTGCTAATATAAAGACTGTGTTGTGTGTGCAGGTGGAAATCATACAACAATGGATTGGATCTGGAGGTAACACTTGGAATGGACCAATGCTAAAGTAATTATGCAAGGAGAAAGATCAATGGCGCGCTTACGGATGGACAACGAAAGGCACAATCTTGGCGTTGGCAGCAACAAAACTTCTCTCTCTCTCTCATTCTCAGCTTCCAAATAAGGCCTGATGTCAAATGTAATAAGGTGTTCACTCTTGTGGTCATGAACACTAGTTTTGTCATGTCTTGTAATGATGATCTGTTCACATATCATCCCATTAGTTCCATTTGAGTCAATAATCCCATATCGTCCCAATATTTTGTAAGGAACTTAAGGACGAGTTTTTATTCAGTCATGGGGGTATGATGGGATGCGATATCACGTCGTCCCCCACGATATCGCGTACGTGATATCGTGGTGCGTCGCTAAGTCTATAAATAAGAGGTAGCTCTCCCTTGTTTTCTCATCTAGATGTAGACCCTTAGCGAAACTCTAGCAGTTTTACCTCTCTAGAGATAGAATATTTTCCATGTGCCTGTAGTAGGAACTCCAAAGTGAACGGATCATTATTCGAGCAAATATTGTACATGAACATATGTTTGTGTACGGAAATAAAGACAAACTTCTTGGAATAGGCTAAATAGGATTTATTTACTATTATTTATTGTTTATCATTTAAATGCTTTATTAGTTCATTAATTCTCTCTCAACCCTTCTCTCCTAGTTAAGTGCCTTAGTACGACCGCTTCGAGCACGTGCATTACGCTTGGTGATCCCATCAACGATTAGCATTTGGTAACCAAGGTTGCATTGGTTCAGGGTGTGAACGGTAAGTGGGAATGGATGCTGATGCTAGGTTAATTAAGACTTAGTTAGTTAGTTAAAGTTAGTCAATTAGTCTCTTTACCTTTCATGTTATCAGCATAGGAGATAAAACCGAAAAAAGCTATAAAAATCATATACCTCAAACTTACTTAACCATACACCGTGACAACTACAAGTAAGTATGGGAAGACAATGAATAATTAACCTTAAGTGTTCCATGAGGCATGTAGGCACTTAGTTTGCGGAGTTCGACCTGATCCCGCATGCTACGCTCGTATTCGTATGGTTGAGTGTAGGGGTACCTCACCACTCATCAATATACCATCTTTAACTTTGAATATCTCTTGGTCCCTTTTATGAAGCTCCTAGTTTCCTCTCTTAAAATCCTTAAGTATTGATCACTTCCTTGCTCAATAAGAGATACTTAAGAACTCCTTTTCTCATTGATCTCTACTTCATGAGACCGTTTATCTTCCTTCCCTTCTTGATGGCTAGAAAATATTCTATTAATTCTTCTTAAAATATTTTCCATGTTAGTTTTTAATTTCTCCATATCCCTTCCTAAAGTTTCTACAAAATCTAGGTACTTGTGGACCTTTACTTTGGGAAGAACTTCTTGCATTTCAACCACAAAAGCTTTAAAGGAGTTCTTGAATTCTTGAAGCTCTTGTCTAAGCTCTTGATTTGTTTTATTCTTAAGAGCCATACCTAAAGTAACAAGAATGATATCCAAAAGAAAATAAAAAAAATGTCCATAACAATGTTCCTTTTATTCAAAGAAAACACTAAGATTTAACATAGAAGTGTGGTAACCTCCAAATCTTCACTCTAATACCAATTTGGTGCAAGGGCTGCACCTTAATAGACCCCAATAGGACTGAATCCATAACTTTTAAGTAGACTTAGCTTAGAAAGTAAGAACAACATAATGAAATAGATAAAAATTCCATTTTATTAATAAAATTCTCATAAATACATAGAAAATACATCAAAGAGAAGGAGCCAAGCTTAAATCACAACTCTCACAAGGATCTTAGAGGTCACACTTGTTGTTTCTTAATCCTCAATTGCTCACAATGGAGCCCAAGCTAAAGATAAGATACTTATAACAGATTCTCTTAATTTATCTCAAGTGCTCTCCCTTGCCTCTTACTTAACTTGCACAAGCTCTCTTCTTGGAAAAGCTCTTCTCCCTCAACTTTCATGAGCTTTCTCTCCTGCTCATGGTTAGGGTTATGTCTTTGTCCTTTGGTGTCTGGCACTTTGGAATCAACACTGATGAATTACATCAATATTTATAAGAAACTAGAAGATAAAATCCTAGAAACCTTTTCTTCAACTCAACTTGAGATTCTTTAGATGTTTTCCAAGTCTTCTAATCTTCTCCTTGGCTGTTGTCATCTTGTTTTGGCTATTTATAAAATTAGAATGGACACTTTTGAAAATTTTCCCATCCTTCTAGGTTGTCTTTGATCTTGCCAAGGCATCTCCTGCAAAAACCTAGCCCTTAGCTAAGATGTTTACTGATTTTTTGAGATGTCTCATCTAGGCCCAAGATGTATCATGCATAGTGGAGACATCTCAAGTTTTGGTGAGACGTCTCAACTGCTAGCGCTAAATACAAAGATTCTTATTTTGATGTTTGGAACCTCTAGATGCCTTCAAAAAAGTCCTCATAGGTCTTGGAACCCCCTAAACTCATCAAAATGAGTTCAAAATACCCCAAAACATGCCAAAACATCCAAGAATCATCCTCTACAAAATCAACACAAGAAGACACATGGGATGTAGGGTAGAACAAGGGGATTAGAAGAGATATCCCTACAACAGTGGAAGAATATTTCTCCACATTATGGCTTTGGTGGTATAGTATGACCTATTTTTTAGTGTGTATTTTTATGTGCATATTTTTTGAAACCAACAATATAGCATTTTCTAATTTCTTATTGTTTTATTTTGCCATGATTTTGTATGCATGTTTTTGAGCATATTGATCTCTCAATTTTTGTCTTTTATGTTATTAGTATGATATTTTTTGTGTATCTATTTTTGATATTAATGATTAATCATTTTTTATCTTCATATTCTTTGAGTGTATTTTATGTATATAGGGGAAATCAATTAATGTGCTTTATGAATGCTCATGTAAGAAGCCAATGGTGGATTGGTGAATTATAGATGCAAAGATGATGATAGAGTGATAAACAAGTACAAAGTGGAGGCTTGATTGATGGAATGCCCACACCATAGAATTCATCTATTCATTCTTCCTCCATTCATCATTGGTAAACTAGGCTCAAATTTAGTAGGGAGCTAGAACTTGCACTGTGAGTTGTTGAAGCTACTGCCACTAGAATCATGGATATGTAGCGGGTTCACTTAGTGTATGAGCTTTAGAATTTTGGAAGAGTGCTTGGTTAGTGGTAAGAAAAGGGTGCATCATCAAGGGTCCTTATGACCACTTGATGGGTCTGATTAGCGTGATTAGACTATTGTGCACATGCGATCATGCTTGGCCACCTTGGTCAGAAGAGGTTTATGATGTCATGAACCTATGCATGGCATGTAGTGAGGAATGAATTCTCATGTTTGTGTAAGTCAAATAATTTAGGTGATAATTAGGTATTGCAATAATTTCTATGATTTCCATGCATCATAAAAAATCTTCTTCTCATGAAAGAAAAAGAAAAGATAAAATAATGAATTAAAAAAAATATGAATGAAAAAAGGAAAAATAAAGAGAAAAAAAAGAAATGAAAAGAAAAGAAAAAGTGAAAAAAATAAAAAAGAAGAAGTAATTAGAAGTAAAATAAAATGAAGAAGTGATAATTCTGGGCTCTTTGGTCTACAAAAATTGGTATTTCTACCATCCCAAATCTATCATGTAATTACTCAAGCAAGAGAAAAATGAGTGGTTTAATCAATAGTCATGTAAAGTCTATTTCATGTTCAACCCATTGTCTGGATCACTTGACCCTCAAATGTAATGGTCCAAGATAATCTCTTACTCATGCTTACCCATGGCCATGAAGGCTTAGAACTTTCTCTCTTAGTAAACTTTGATAACATTAAATGCTACTTCCACCTAATTCTTATGGATTGTTGAACTTAGAAGGAGGGAAGGATGAATAAATTCCCCAAATCAAAACTTAAACAAACAAAGTACACACACATAAATTTACATTGTTCCCTAACTTGGGTACTCCACACTCAGAGGGTAGATCGCAAGCACCCCTTTGGACTTTGTTGCTCTCAAATTATGGTTGAAGGATCCAAACCTTGTATAGTTGTCAAGGCCCACTCTAGAGTGTTGTACTACAACACTAATCACTTAACCCCACAAGATCCCATTAGGCTTGGAAATGTGGTTTCAAGGCTTCCACAACCTTTAAAATCTTGAGCTCCACACTAGAGTGTTGTACTACAACACTAATCACTTAACCCCACAAGATCCCATTAGGCTTGGAAATGTGGTTTCAAGGCTTCCACAACCTTTAAAATCTTGAGCTCCACACTAGAGTGTTGTATCATAGCAACAATAACTTAATCCCTCAGGATCCCAACAAGCTTAAGGAAATCAAACCCGTAGGGCAACAAGAACAAGAATTACAAGGAAATGTTGTAACTCAATTTTCTGATCCTTGTAAAATTAGGTACAACACACTTTACAATCCCAAAATCATAAGACAATGAAGAGCAACAAAGAATTCAATGATCACACATAATTGTACAATGAATACAACAAGGCTTGCACTTTTTCCAATGCATATGAAGTCTTCTTATAGTTTTTGTGTTGCTAGATCCTTCTCAAAACTTATGCATGGATAGCTAATGGTCACTAATGGTTATGGACAATGTCTTTCTTATGTATGAGATGTCTCTCTGAATTTGGCTTCAAATTTGGGAAGATGTCTTTATTTCTTGAAAGACATCTTTCTAAATTATCCATCTTGGATGACGTATTTGCCCAATGGAAGACATCTTTTTGTATTTGGTTTGCATTTTGTAAAGATGTCTTTACCTCATGAAATATGTCTTTGGATAGGGAAAGATATCTTGCTACTTTTGAAGATGTCTTTTTGAATTTTCTCTGAGTTCACCCCAAATATTCCAAGAAGTTTGTTGCTTCCTAGAGACGTCTTTCTTCACTTTCTATTTTATGATGAATGCATTGTTCTTAGTTTGCAACCTTGATCTTATGTATGCTTTAATGATTTCCACTTTGCTTTTACAATATTAAGTCCTTGTCCATGTTCTTTGGATGTTTTTTTGAAGACATGTGGGTGACCTCCGCCTTTGAGCTCTAGGATAGTTCGTTCCTTGTCCTCTTTAGCTCATTTTGGTTTCCCATGTACGTAGTCCTACAAACACAATAACCATAAAACCATAAAAATAACTTTTATCTCCATTTTACTTAACATTTTGAGCACACCAAAAGGTACAAAATATCCCCCTTTTTGTTGATGTTCAAAAATTAAGAAAATGGGTTAGTGATCATAGAAATATAACCATACTACTCTCCCCATTTTTGAACAACAACAAAAAGGATAATGTGCACAAAATTAGGTGGAAAATATAGAAAAGAACAATAATAACCACGTAATATGAAGAGTTAATTATCACTCATAGTTCTAGAAAGATATAGGCAGTATGTATTTATCAGGTCCATGAATAGGTGGACCAAATTTTGCAAGAGCAGAAAAAACCTTCCAAGTGTAATTCAACCTTGAAGTGAAGAAAAGTCTCAAGAAACTTGTCTTTAAAAAATAAGTCATTAGTAGTGCAAGGTGCTTGGAATTCAAATAATCTTCATTTTTGTAAAACATTGGCAAATGGACATAGCTTTATGGTGAGGTAAATATAGCCATACAACTTCACAATGGATTCTCGTAGAGTAATCATGTTATTGCTCACAATGTAGCAGGTAATGTATTGCATCCTCCACTTAAGGCATGATTTTAAAAATTGAGAACTACTCTTATGAGGTCAAAACAAGGAGCTACAATTAATCCAATAAGAACTATTGACATTCAATTTTAAAGATCACAACTATGAGTGAGACATGCATACTTCGTTGTTTGTTCAAGGCAATGCAACATCCAAAACATTTATCAAGGATAAAACATGCTAATATATATACATTCATACACTACCTTAAATTTTCTACTAAAGATCATGTAAAAATAGTCAGTTAATTCAAAATATCAAAGACAGAGCATATATCAAGTATTACACAAATAGGAAAGTAACAAGTGGTGCCTCACATATATCAAGAACTGATCCAAGTTTTAAATCAATATTTAAGCTTAAAGTGAAGTGTGAATGTTGAGGAGCAAGTTATCTATTTTCAAAATAATTAATTAGCATGGATCTTCATCTTGGTAAATGAGCATGTGGAAATCTACAGCTATGCCAAATTCCCAAAATCTTCATCTCAAAGAAAATTAGTCAATTGATAACTTAATCAAAAGCATAGATACCCAAAAATGATCATGGCCTTGCTCATAATATCAACTACTTGTTGTATAAAAATAGATACTTCACGCTTAAGCTTAAGATTAAACCTTGGATAGGTGGATTTTTGGTTCAAAATCCATGAGGACCAACACATAAATTGATACTAAAGATTAAAGAAAACTAATCTCATAGATAGCATCATGTAATTCTAGACTCAACCAAAAGAATTTATCAAAAGAATATGAAAGTCATGCATGTTTTGATTTTAGTACAAGTAAATACAACAACCATAATAATTTACAAACCATAGATGCTGATAAGGAACAAAGTATTCATATATCGTTACACACCTTATAAAGTCCCAATACACAACCATTCAAGACTTTTCCATCCTAATAAATACCTCTTGAAGTTCTTTTCTTGCTCATTGTACATTTTGGTTGAAGTCTCCATGGACTCTCCCTACATTGATGGCCCCAAAATGATTGAGATGTAGGTTCTTCCTACATATGTGCTACTTATCTTGGGCTTTTAAGATCAATGTGCAAAAATCACAAATACACTATAATAGTTGATCAACATTAAGCTTAAGTTGTGGAGATTTAGATCTTCAACTAACAATATGGATAGAGGTTTGTCTCATCTTCTAAATGGAAAAAATCATTCCAAAAACTATGAGCATAGATATAAATCATCACAAGAATTTTAGATTAAGCAAGACAAGAAATCAAGCGAAGAAAAATTATTACAAGAGCTATTATAAATCTTTAGAAAACCAATCAATATCATGAATGAATGAGAGAAATGCTCTAGACACTTATTCTAGATTTTTTTATCTAAGATGTGGATAATTTACACTATTCTTATTAACTAGCAAGCAAAGAGATAAAGACTTACCTTGACTTACCTTGCTTTCCAATAAATTGGGAAGATTAATGGAGTTTGAGATGAGGTCCTCTATCATGAAGCACCTCCTCATCCTTAAGTTCTCTTTCATTAGATCATGTATGTAATGTCTTTATTTGTTCATTTTCCTTATAATAAAAATTTGAGTCAATTTTTGCATTATTTTCAAAGCTTCACTTCTCTTCATTCTCACTTATTGGTACCTACAAAATTTCCTTACCAAACCCCTTTTGACAAGGCCAAGAATTAATCTTATTTTGATCATCATAATTAAGAGTTTTCATAAAACCATAATTTTTACATATAAAAGTAGTTTCATCCTTATGATCAGAAGTATCAAACCTTACTATGCTAGACTTTGAGGTTAAAATTTCAAGTGTTTCTTCTTCTAATTTTTTTGGATTATTTTTAAGAATCTCCTCATCTTGAATCTTGCTGCAATCCTTGTTACAAGAGGTTAGTTGTTGAATCTTAGCTTTTATGTTTGAGATCTCTTCTTTCATTTTAGCATGAATAGCATTTAACTTAGAAAGCACTAGTTTCTTTGCCTTCCTAATAAAATGATGTAAGTGAAAAAATTCTTCTTTAAATTCACTATATCTCTCGTCACACTTATCATGTTGTTCAACCATATGTGAGGAAGATTCATCAATAAGTGCCATTAAGAGGAGATGAGAATCTTTAGGAGAATTTCACACCTCTTCTTCACTTTGCTTACCATCATCCCAACTTATGTAAAACTTGGTCTTTTTTGATTCCTCATCATTGGATCTATTCTTTGGTTGAACTTTGCTATCATTTGGATCACTAGGGCATTTGAAGGCCATATGGCCTCTTCCTCCACAAACCCAAAACTCTATGGAGGAAAATCCCAAATTAGAAGAATTAAATTTTTTTTACTTGTTTCTCTACCTTTGAAGAAATTTCATCTTTATTGTTGTTGAGATGTCCCTTTGTTTCTTCTTGTAAGCAATCATTGTAGTCTCCTTGAGAGAAGAGCAGTCTCATCTTCATTGTCCTCATCATGTTCATTGATCTCCTTTTTCTTGGAGGTAGTCTTTAGAGAAATAGGTTTTTCTTGAATTTCTCCTTCATTTATGAGATTCATTTCATAGGTAATGAGAGAAATTTAAAGTTTCTCAAATCTCAGAGTTGAGAAATCTTTGATTTCCTCCATGGTTGTGACCTTAGGCCTAAACTCTGGTTGTAGAGTTTTGATCATTTTTATGATGATCTTGCTTTTGGGCAAGCCCTTCCCTATTCCTCTCATGGCTATAATAAGATCATTAGCTTTAAAAAAATAATCCTTGATTTTCTCACCTTCTTTCATTTTGAGTTTATCATATTCACTTTGTAGAACTAACAATTTTGATTGCTTAACAATAAAGATTCCTTCATAAGTAGCTTCTAAAGTTTGGAAAATTTCTTTGGCCTTTTTACATCTTACTATCCTATTGTATTCAAATTTATTCAATGTACAATATAAAATTTTTTTTCTTTTGAATCAAACATGAACTTATCCTTTTCCTCTTGAGATAATTTATTGCAAGGATCGATGATGCTAGTGATGTCGATGGGTGGACTGTAGCCTTCCAAGATTGACTTCTAAACTTCAAACTCCATGGATTCTAAGAAACCTTGCATTCTAGCTTTCTAATAGGTGAAGTTGACTCCATTGAACATAGGTGGCTTTGTGTAAGAAGTCCCCTCCATTGTTCACACTTGAAGTTAACGATGAAACAAAGAGAAAGAGCACCAGGCTTTGATACCACTTGTGGATCATTGAACTTAGAAGGGGGGAAGGATGAATAAGTTTTCCAAATCAAAACTTAAATAAATAAAGCACACACACATAAGTTTACATGGTTCCCCAACATGGGCACTCCACACTTGGAGGGTAGATCATAATCACACCTCCAAACTCTATTGCTCTCAAATTGTGGTTGAAGGGTCCACACCCTACAACCCTGCAAGGTTCCATTAGGCTTCTAAATGTGGTTTCAAGGCTTCCAAAACATTTATAATCTTGATCTCTGCACCAGAGTGTTGTACCACAACACCAACAACTCAATCCTATGAGATACCAACAATCTCAAGAAACTCAATCATGTAGGGCAATAAGAACAAGAATTACAAGGAAATATTGCAACTCAATTTGCTGATCCTTGTATAATTAGGTACAACACACTTTACAGTCCCAAAATGATAAGACAATGAAGAGCAATAGAGAATTCAATGATTACACATGATTGTACGATGAATACAATAAGTCTTGCACTTCTCCCAATGCATACAAAGTCTTCCTATAGCTACAATGTTGCTAAATCCTTCTTAAAACTTGTGCAATGGCTAGCTAATGGTGACTAACAGTCATGGGAGACATATTTCTTGTGCTTGAGATGTCTCTCTAAATTCTTCTTTAAATCTAGGAAGACATATTTGTTTCCTGAAAGTTGTCTTTTTTAACTCTTCATCCTTGAAGACATATTTTCTCAATGGAAGACATCTTTTTGTATTTGCCTCATGAAAGACATCTTTGGCTGGGGAAAGACGTCTTGTTATTTTTGAAGATGTATTTCTAAATTTTCTCTGAGATCACCTCAAATTTTCCAAGACATCTACTACTTCCTAGAGATGTCTTTCTTCACTTTCTCTTGCATGATGAATGCATCATTTCTTGTCCATAGTGTTGATCTTCCATATGCTTTAATGATGCCCACTTTGCTCGTACAATATGAGGTCCTTGTCCATGTTCTTTGGATTTTCGTTTGAAGACATGTGGGTGACCTCCTTCTTTGAGCTCTAGGATAGTTTGTTTCTTGTCCTTTTCAGCTCATCTTGGTTTCTTGTGTACGTAGTCCTACAAACACAATAACCATACAACTATACAAAAAAAAAATTTCTTCATTTTACTTAACATTTTGAGCATACCAAAACATATCAAAAGGTTCACAATTCTTGAAGCCATTTGTTTCTAAGGGTCAAGATCATAATCCATGATCCAAACCATAAAAATATCCACCACAAGGATCCCAATTTCTTAGTCATAGCATTGTAATCATTGTTGGAATTTTGATTGGTTAGTGTAGCTAGAGGGATTGATAAAAGGTTCTTAGTAAAGCAAAATTTGGGGGACTTGTTAGGAATACATGCACAATGGAGTAAAACCAAACTTGAATATGGACTTCTAGATTATTTGTAACATGTTTCTTGGTTTAGTTTTACAAATAGTTATATTGTAGAATAATCAAGGCTAGATGACAATAGTAGTGGTAGGTATGATCTTGCATTTAGAAGAGAAACCTGGAAGTCTATTCCTACTATGTGGACAAGTAATAGTGAACTAATGTAGTAGTGGAACTTTCATGAAATGTAGGACATTATCATATGCTTATATGAGCTAACTGAATGATTGGTTGGGGGTCTAGTAATGTTGCATTGTCATCTTCTCTCTCTTATCCATCATTCATTCTTCATGTATTCTATTCCATTTTTGTCCATTACTATGGATCATATGAAATTGAATGGGTAAAGCAAAGATGAGATTTGGCCATTCAAGAAGATAGACTTAGGTTTGATATTGATGTCTTACTAGTTGTTGAAAATTCATGGGTATTCCATTAATGAATTTTACAAGGGTAAGAAAAGAAAATGCTAGCCGTGGGGAGGATCCACATATCAATCCTTGATAGATTAACATTATGAGAAAGTAAGCTTAAGCTTATCTCCTAGTGATGGTGGTGGTTTGATGGAATAAAGCACTCGATTGATCTTCCACTTATATAAGTATCAACTCTACGAGATTTAAGGTTTGATCATGACAATTCCTTTTCATCTTACCTCACTTATTCCTATTTGTTTGATATTGGGAGTACCCTATTTATCTCCTATTTTAATAACTTCTCTATCCTAGTCCTTGGATCATGGGAATGAGTATATTTGAAATTATGATTCAAATCCCATGAGATTGGATGTCATCCAAGATAAGACGTTAGTGTTTTTGTCTTCTTACTCTCTTTTGTAGCTTGTTTGATTTAATCCTTGGTTGAACTTTTAGGATTTTCATGAGCATTTATTTTTCTTATTCATTCTATTTACATTATTCATGTGTTTCAAGCTAGGTGTCTTGTAACTCAGTTGTGAGGAAGAGGCATCAATTTAAATATGTGATTTATAATTTTAATGGTTATTTAAAATATATCCATCTTGTTTTTACTAACCCATGCATGTATTGATTTCATAATTTTTATTATGTTTCTCTCATGTCCCCAAGGTTTATACTTATCATTATTCCTATGGTCATTTTTTGTAATGGTAGTATAATGCCTTGGGGATTTCACTTGATTTTTATCATTTTCACAATGCATCATGTTTATGTAATTGTGATTAGGATTTTATAGACCTAATTGGGAGGAGATTGAGAGATCTTAATCCTTGGTCTATGGTCTTGCAAGAGATTCACCTATCCTAGAAGAAAATGAGGAAAAATATCAATTACAAAATTCAACACCTATATGTGAGAGACCTTCCTCAAGAGAGAGATTTAAAGACGGGCAGTTATCCTTTTGATATTTTGAATTAAGCACATGTACTTCAAGATATTTTGAATGAGAGCCTAAGGAGTTAGCATGAGATGATTTGAATATAGATGATTTGGAAGAAGATGTAGATGTGAATGATATGAAACATAGATCCATTCATGAGGCCAAGGTGATAGACCTTAAGATGCAATCATAGATATTTCACTTGTCTACACCTTATACTTTTGGCTTCTTCCTATTACATGTAGGCATGTTAGGGGGATTTTGTCCTAAGACATCATCCCTTGGCACTTTTTTGTGAGGTGGCATGTATTGTTATAATATAGTCATGATCTATATTGTACATTTGTAATTCATACTCATTGATCTTATCAAGTATCTAGTTCATATTTTTGTATCTTGCATGTTAAAGCTATTAGACTAGCATTACTTAGTCATGAAGGAATGATGAGGCATCTAGTAGTATTTTGTATGTCTATTGTATGCCTTGGATTTAGGAAGGGTTTCATGCATCCTATGTTTGTAGTCTAGAATGTTCAGTCAAGTTTCTTAGTCTATTGAGACGTACCTTAGACCTTTGTGTTACACTTTAAGAGTGTGCATGATTCCAAGCATCTTAGAATAGTTTTGGCTTCATTCAAATGTCCTATGATCCTTTCAGCAGGCTTCCTTAAGTTTTGGCTTTCACTTGGGATTCCTTAAGTTTTGTGGGGGGGTGTGGGGAAAGGGTGGGAAGACAGGGGGGGGAGGGCAAGGAGACAGGGGAGGGGGAGAGGAGATGTATGTTGACTACCCTATATTAGCATACCTTTTTCTTATTTAGGTTTGGGAAAAAATGCTAAAAGTGTGATTCATTTAACCAAGGCTACATTGATGGAACTTCATTTATGCATAGGCATTGAAAAACCTCCTCTTTTATTTTTCAAAAATTATAAGTACCTAGGATGAGCTTTCACACATATCTTATGTATAACTTTGATTTCATTTTAGCTTTTGGTGTATAGTTTATGTGAAATGATCTTCCTTCCTTAATTAAGTTGATTTTATTTCTTGTCTTATGTGCATTTTAAATTGTTTCTTTTACAAGTGTGACTAGACCCTATCAGAGTGCTACCTTGCATATGTAGCCTAGAATTGGTTGGTTGATATGGAATCTAGTGTTTGCACAATGAATAAAGCTCATGGTTTTTTATTATTATACTATTAATGCCTTAAACATTAAAGCATAAAAAATATTTATTTAATTTATTTTTTATTGAGTTTTAATGATTCATTCTTATCCAAAAAGATCATAATTGTATGGCATGATGTTAGGCCATTAAGGATATGAAAAGAACTAGTTATTTCTTTTCATGTGTGGTGTTGCATCTAACCCCTAAGAGATTGCAACACAAGCATTGTGCTATTCGTATGATGGGTTACGATGCATGTGTTTATATTTATTTTATTCTTATATTCAAAAATACATAAAGGGTATAAAATACAAAATTATAAATATTTTCTTTATTCCCTAATGTGGTAACATAGGCTTCTTTTTGTATCATATGTATTATAATCTCTTTTATATTTCTTGAATGTAATGATATACATGGGTGTTGTTTACAATCCACTCAACATCATCTTTAAAGCTTAACAAATAGTTCACACTATGTTCCATATGATAAATTTGATTGGTCAAAACTAGCAGGACCCCTATCGCTAGGCTAGAACATCCACTTTTTGGCTGGGATATTCACCCTCTAACTGTATTGTCCCATAAAGTTGAAAGTTCCTTCCTAAAAGTCCATGTGATCTTTAGGACTCTATGAAAATCTTATTTATGATATTTAATAGTAATTAGTCTTTAAACTTCATGTCTTCATCTTGATCTTATCTTGAACCTATTAAGTATTTAGTTGGAATGTTTTAAGAAAATTTGGGACTTCCCAATTATCTTTCCATGGAACCTGAAGTTTTTCTAAATTTTTTTTGAAAGTTGCATTCCATGTTTTACATGCCTTGTAAATATTCTAAAACATATTAAGCCTATACACAAGCATAGCCACCAAAATCCACTTCTTCATTTACAAGTTTTAACTCATTGAAATAGGAAATTTGTTAACAATCTCTCCTTTTTAAATGATGTCCAAAACCTTAAAAATAGATTAGTTTAAAAAATATATAATCTTAACAAAGTAATGCATTTTAATTATCTTATGATCATCAAAATCATAAGAATATATTAATAATCATATAATATAATGAAATATAACAATGTAAGTAAAAAATGTAAGCTTGATGTAGCAATTGGAAAATTCAATTATTGGAAAATTGAAAGTTCCGATGTTGCAGACTTGACCTTGGATCCCAAGGGCCTCTACTAAGAATAGGATTTGAGGTGCCCTAGATGGTTTAGTAGATTACCCAAGGACTTAAGGAGGGTCAAATTGGGATTGTAAAAATAAAAATGCAAATACAAATCTAGAAAAATAAATGCACCAAATAAGAAAAACAACTACAATCTAACTTGCACACAACTACAATTGTAAAATTTATTTTAACAGAAATAAGGAGGATTTAAAGAATGTATACAAGATGTGCATGGATGAGGAGGGGGTTCACTTTGATGGGGTTATGGAATCTGTTGAAACTTATGGCTTCAAATTCCACAATTAGCTCCATGATCTAGAGGTTCCACAACATCTAATGTTATTGAACCATGCTAAACTTTGCACTAGATCTGTAATGTTGGTGATGTAGGGGGTAAGATGTGTGGAGGTTTTGGATCACCAAAGTGAGCCATGCTGGGAGTCTTTATGCCCAAGTGCTCAACGTTAATTCCAAAATCCACACAATCTTAGGTGGGGTGTAACAATGGCTATGATTACTACAGGTTCCATGCTAGGGGGAGATTCAAGAAGCATCGTATTTGTAGGCTTGCAAGAGCTCTTGAATGCCATAGAGTGGAATTTAAAAGTTTTTGAAACCCCTCTATGGTGTTGGGGCTTTATTTTTATAGGGTTTTGGCCACAAATTTGGTTGCAAATTCTACCTAATTCTTGATAGAACTTTGGATGCGTGTAGGTGTTTTAGGTGTACCAATCAAGCTAGGTTACTATGTATGGTAAGTTTGATACCCCCATGACATCAAAATCATTTCATTTACTAAAAATAGTAAACTATAATTTCACATACATTGGCTTCTTCCATCCATGCCAGGCCTTCCAACCACAATGTTGAAATGCAAAATCAACGCTAGAGTTGCAACAATGTTGAAGTTTTGAGCCATGCTAGAGAAACACTGGGGGGCAAGGGGTAAGTGTTCTACCCTCAACACTACACATGGGTGATGTTACATCCTCCATAGGAGTTTTTGGCATAGAAAATGTTATACNCCCAGCAAAACCCATCAAAATGTCAATTTTGGTAGTCCAAAAGGAATTTTTGACCCCAAGTCCAAATATAGGCATGATATGACTTATTTCACTTGGGGGTTGAGGCTTTGATCATTTATGAGGCATTTTTCAGCCCCAAAAGCTAAAGTATGTGAAATTACACCTCTTGGATTATAGTCTTCACATTTACAATGAAATTTTTACCTCAAGTTTCATGGGGTGAGGGTTAAAAATGTTACAACATGCATTTTTGTCAATGTTTCATTGGTACCTCTTTGTTGGTGTTTGGAGGATTAACACAATAGGAATTGATAAAGAATACAAAACACCACTACAGGTCCATCCCCAACATTCCCTCTCTACACTCAATTCAATCATGTTAAACCATACCAAAGAGTGCTTGTAATGATGGGATAAAAATATGATGAGAAAATGGTAATGAGATCATATTTGACCAAGAGGATTAACAATGAGTTCCAAAGTTGACATCATGGCTATAACATGACATGAACATATTGGTCAATCAATGTGTTTAGCACTTCATGTTTTGAAGTTTGGCTTACTCAATAAATGCATTTGAGAAACCATCACCTTGCTCCAAGGTTTCTTTGGCTACTAGGCTTCTCCCTTTTTATGTTTGGAGCTATTAGTTTGGGATTTTGGTCTCCATTGGCCATTCAAATTTCTTGGAAATTTTCTTACCCATTTTTTGGGTAAAACCTTCATTGAATTTCTTTGGCAATGCTAGGTCTGTTATGGTTTTCGTACTGAATGAGATGTGTTACTACTAGCAAATTGAATGGTTTTGTCATTGAATGAGATGTGTTACACTTGATGGACTTGTCAATGAAGCATGATGAAGGGATGTCATACAACCACAATGTATGAGTGTCAAACATTGATTAACATTGTCATTCAAGAGAAGGAAGGCTATAATAAGGCTATGGGGTTGGGTTCAAGAAGATGGTAATAGGAATGAAGTGAACAAGCACTCTTGATATGTGTTGGCGACCGTTTGGGACGCGACCGCCAACGAGTGTCCTCGAACAAGATTTAGGTGCCTGCTGGTCTCTGGCAACACCAAGGCCCAGATACCTCCAAATAAACTCAGTAGTTAATGTGAGTATGTGTATGTGTTGTTGCGGCGTGCGGTTGTGTGAAATGTAACGATTGCGTTATGAGTAAACTACAAATGACTTACTTTAAAGAGATTCAGCCAACTTTGCCAAGTACTGTGAGTTGTTGAAACTTTC
>MNCI01020141.1:115872-138687 GCA_015680685.1 Gnetum montanum | reverse complement strand
ATATATGTATATGTTGATTAATTTGTTAGATATTTTAACCACCCAATGCTTTCGTAAAGTTATAAACGAGTGATAGTAATAAGATAATTTTACATACATCTTGGTGTAAATGTGAGTGAAAGCGGGAGAGTTAATGGCTAAAAATAATTCTTCTTCGTCTTCCCTGGTAAATCGCGCAGATAATCAGCAACAGTTCCAGAACAGCAGGTGTAATCAACTGGTTCGTTTTCTCCTTTCTCTTATCTCTGCACAAAACTTGTAAGAACCGACACATGTTCTAACCAAGATCCAAAGTGCTGTATCAACCAAAACCGTATGTTTGAACTGCCACCGCACAATAAGGCCCTACAAAATCGTAACCAACTGCCACCGCGGGAGAAGGCTCTATTGCTGCATCTGGCATTGTTGTCATGTGGTGTGGTGTTCAGTTGCCTGGGATTTTTGTTTTCCCCCAAATTGGCTTAGGGCTTCCTGCATTTTTTTAAAATTTTTTCTGAATCATCACCACCATTGTCATTGATTGCAGAACCAGGAGCGAATGTATTGTGGATCTGCATCCGGCGAAATCACAGGAACCTTCAGAACCGTTGTAGCCCGCACAACTAAAATAGCTACGGCCTGCAAAGCTTAAAATAAAATCGAGGTTTCAACAAAACATGACACCTCTCTCCATATATTGTGTGGAAGAGGGTTTCGATTTTTTTTTTAAATATCCCTGCGTTTATGGCAAAGATGTTTCATGCCCCAGGGACTTGGTTATGCCCATATTGATGGTAGTTTTCACGGTGCCCGTCTATGCCAGGATGAATGTCACGCAGCTGGTGGTTTTAAACATTTACTGCAGAATGATTTTCTAGGAACATCGTGATTTTCCTTCACCTTTGCCTACAATTGCACCTCCACTGATATTATCTTTATTTGTATGGTGTTTGCTTCCCTGCCATTGCTGCGATTAGTAGGTATACGGTGTTAGGATGTTGGTCCAACTGTAGTCTCCTTTTCCTCCACTCTCATTGTTGTATAATCTTCAGGACGACAGAGGCACTGCTGATTTTTGTTTTATTTTCTGATTTGCAAGGAGTTTCAAACATTGTCTTAAGGCCAAAGGATACAACCGAGCTTAACAACCTAGATCTTCAACTTAGTGTTTTTCACGTAAATAATATAATTCCTTCCTTGCTATAGTACTATCTTCCAATCTTTAATAAAGGAATAATCTGGCACTTTCATTTTGTATCTAGAAGGCTTCAACATCAAATTATTTACCAGTGGATTAATCCTCCAAAAACACCCATCAACCCACAATACTAAAGCTGTAATTTACTTCTAAATTTACAACCATAGATTCTTCCAATTTTTAATAAACTATTCCAACTATTCCATGGAATGGCCAAATGTGCCAACAATATGGTAGAATAAACCCATTGAATCTTGCATATTGAGGTCACGTGGTGACTTGCTATTATGATGAGTTGCACCTTTGTGTTGACTTCAGGATTCATCCGGCAAGCACAACTCCAAGAGGACAAGAGAACCAAATAAGTAAAACATGTTATTACAGTACAATCATAAGGCCATATAGAATGATAGGAAAATAAAACTACCATAGGTTACATATGCCATAAAGTTTAATAGTTACCTTGTTGTGCAAAATAGGTTATGTAGGTTTGCTTGTTATTGGCTATGATGGTTGACAACTAGCTACATGTAGAAAGGCTTGAGATAGGAATGACTTACTAGATTGTCCAACTCATTTCCATCCATGCCTACTATCCAAATGGCTCTATTAATATAGGCTTTGGTGACCAAGAAAGGTCCTTCCTAGCTGGCTAAGAATTTATCTACATGTTCATAGATGGCCTTGAGGACAAGGTTACCTTCCTTGATCTTACACTTGATTAGGTTATGGTGATGTTGTCATTTTTACCTCTCCTAATATCACTCAACGTGAGTAAGTGTTTGCACTTGTTTCTCCTCCACTAAGTTTGGGTCCATGGGACATAGCTCCTTATTTTGTTCATCATTGATGAAGTTAAATAAGGCTACTCGGAGCAATGGAACATACAATTCAAGAGGTAAAATAACTTTAGAATCATAAACCAAGCTATAAGTGATTACACTAGTCATGGTTTGATAAGTTGTTCAATAGGTCCAAAGCACATGAACAAGCTGCTCATGCCACTTGCATTTACTATTGTTTAACATCTTTTTGAGAAATTTTATGATTGCTTTATTGGTTTCTTTAGGTTGTCTGTTGCCTTGAGGATAATATGGTAATGAAAAGAAGTGCTTAATGCCTAGGTCATGACAAAAGTTCTTCATTTCTTGGTTGCTCAAATGTGGTCCATTATCTATGAATATGGTCATAAGTACGTGAAAATGGGCTACTATGTTATCAAGTATAAATCTATAGACTTTTTTAGACGTTTTCTTCCTTAGGGAAATAGCTTCAACCCATTTTGTAAAGTATTTAGTTGTAGTGATAATAAAGCTATGCCCTAGGGAAGACCTAGGCATTATAGGTCTAATGATATGCAACCCCCATTGTTGAAATAGCCATGTTATTTGAGTGGTGTGTAACTCAGTTGGTGGTACACATAAGGTTTCTATGTCATTGGCATGTGTCACAAGTTTTAACCTTCTACATGTAGTCTCTTTTCATATAGGGCCAATAATAGCCTAACCATCTAATCTTATCAACCATGATTGTAGGTCCTATATGTCCCCCACATACACCATCATGAACTTGCTCTAGTACTATGCAGGCTTCTATTTTACCCAATAACATTAACAATATGTTATCATAGGAACATTGACATAATGTATTATCACCTACTATGATATACTATTTTGATCATTTACGTACAATATCCTTTTAAGTAGTAGTCAAGCCTTGTGAAGGTTCACCATGCATAAGGTAAAACTTGATATTCTCATACCACTCCTTTGGAGAAGTAGTATGAAATATGACCACAAAAGTATACTTAGTGCTCTGTGTGATGGAAATGACATAGTTCACAATCAAGATAGATAACTTGGTGAATACATATGATGTCACACTAAGGGATAGTGTTGCAATGGCATCGCATATATGTTCTTAGTTTGGGATACATGTTGGATATTGATGTGTGTGAATTGCTGCATCAATTTCTTCCCTAGGTCATAGACAGTTTGTAAGTGTTTGGCTTTACAAGTATAAACCTCGGTTACTTGGTTGACCACAAGTTGTGAATCACCCTTGATCATTAAAATTTTTACTCCTAGGTCATAAGCTACCATCATCTCTCTGATCAAACCCTCGTATTCCACTACATTGTTGGTACATGAAAATTTAGAATGATAAGCAAATGGTTTGATTTCATTAGATGGTAATGTTATGATGGTAGTAGAACTGGCCCCATGGGAAGTTGAATCTCCATTAAAGTGCATGACCACCTCATAGTCCTCAAGTACTTGGCTAATAGTGTTGATGTATTTGTCTAGAAATTTCAGGTCTATGATCACATGGTCATCAACTAGCGAAATGGTGAGTTGTATGGCTATAGCTTGACCTTTCATTGACACTTGAGAAACGTAATGAAGCTTAAACTCTATTGTTATGGCTTTCCATTAGGATATATGGCTACTATCATAGATGTTAGTCATGATGACTATAATCATGTTATCCTTGCAAATGACATTGACCTAGCTTCTCAAGAGGTAGTGTCTTTGCTTCTTCAATAAGAAGACTAGTGCTAGACAACACTTCTCTACTTTGGTATATCATGTTTCATGGGCTACAAAAGCATGGCTAAAGTAGTAGACTAGAAAATCTACTTCATCATCTCATTTTTGATAGAGCAGGAAGAAAATAGATGTGTTAGAGATAGAAAGGTAGATGTAAAATGGTTTATTCACTTGTGGAGGATAGACCATTGGTAGTTGTGCCAACTCTTTCTTAAGGTTTTTAGAAGCCTCTTAGCATTGCACCATCCACTCATAGTGGACCCATTTCTTAAGTAAGAGTTGCATGGATTGTAACTTATTTGTAAGCCTAGTAAATAACCTATAGATAAATTGTAATTTGCCTTGCAATCCTCAAAGCTCCTTAAGGTTAGTTGGTGCTATCAAGTTGGATATGGCCTTAACCTTATCAAGATCGACACGGATCCTTGCTTTAGACACTACAAACCCAAGAATCTTACCAATTTTAACACCAAAGAAACACTTCTTGGGATTAAGCCTAAGCTCATACTTGAGCCATTATTTAAGTACAAGATCAAGATCATGTGCATGGTCATTGGCCACTTTGGACTTAATAGCTATATCGTCTATGTAATTTTTGAGCAAACCTAACATGTAATCATTAAAAATGTATGTCATGACTCATTGGTAGGTTTCTCTTACATTCTTCAAGCCAAAGGGCATCATAATATAACAAAAGATACCCCAAGATCATGAAGGTTGTACTAAGTTGATGTTCTTGATTGATTCTAATTTGGTTGTATCTTAAGAACCCATCCATGAAGGATAACAAGACAAGCGAAGTCGCAGTATTGATAAGTTGATCAATACTAGGTAAAAGGAAATCATCTTTGATAGTTTCCTTATTTAGGTCTCACAAATCAATGCAAATGCATATGCTCCCATTTTACTTAGGGACTACCACTATGCTAGACACCCATTCTATGTAATTAGTAGCTTGGATGAAACCAGCTTGTCATAGTTTTGTGATTTCATCATGAATTGCTAGGGCCAAATCAACTCTAATCTTACAAAATTTTTGTTTAACTAGTCTAATGCTAGCATCAAGGATGATATTGTGTTATACTAAATGTGGATCAAGGCTTGACATATCTTCATATGACTAGGAAAAGACCTAAATGTTGTCTTTTAGGACCTTGGTGATGTCTTGAGCCTATTGAGGCTTTATTGAGGAACTTAGTTTTAGGGTTTTCTCCTCACCACTATGTGTTTTGAAAAGAACCTCAACTAGAGAGTCTTTGGTAATGTTGCTAGCTTCTAGGTCAAGGGCTTTGATTAGGTTTTCAGGCCATTCTAGAGGGTTCTTTATCAAGGCTATGTGGTCGATAGGACTCTCAAGCTTAAGATCTAGGCAACTAAGTTTAATGCATCATTTAACATTACCATGGGGTCCAATTAGGCTCAAAGGCAAATTGATTTGCTGCTAGGTACTCATACTTCAATCTTGCATGTTGACCATAAGCACATTATGTGACACTTGGATAAAGATGAGTAAACAATGCAAAAATGCTATAAAATTATGCAAATGCATGTTGTTAAAATGCCAAACAAAATGCAAATAAGGTCAACCAAGGTTATAAAAGGTGGAAATAGGTAAAAAAATGGAATAAAGGATAAAGAAAGGCCAAATGAAGGTCTAACAAGGTCAAAACAACTTGAGGCATAAAGGGAGTATTACAAATAAGGTAAAATATGGTCAAGTGAGACTACGATGTTGCCAATTTAAGGTCTTGGCAAGCCATGATGCTAGTTTAAGGCCTTAGCAAGCCATAGTTACATGATGATTAGGGAAGGTCAAACCACATCATTCAACAATAATCAAAGGCTAAACAAGGGACATGAATGAAAAGATAAAGTCATACGAGACCAACTGGTACTAATAAAGGCCAATGATGTATAATAGAGGTCAAAATAGGTCAAATCAGGTCAAAACAAGGTCAAATAAGTCCTAGTGAAACACATGTGGTAGAACATGATGGATATTGATTAGAAAAGGTTATATTTTGCTAGTTTTAGGCCTTAGTGGATCATGGTTTAAGGATACAAGGGTGATAGGCATGTTTGGGCACCTATTAGGGCTATTTTGAGGCTTTTTAGGCTAGGAAAGTATGGTTTTTTAGGTATCCATGTTGGACCCATGCTAGCCAATGTGGGTAGGATGACCTCCAACATGGATGGAAAAGCTAGGTATTTTTCTAGGTCAATCTTGAACAACTTTTGGCTCTTAGTGGCTTGCATGGTCAATGCAGTGGATTGGGAAAGGAAATAGGTTAATTCTAGAGTTAATTTTAACCTCTAGAAATCCCCATTAAAGCCTAGAACTATCACTCATGCTAGAGCAATGCTAGTCTACATGGATCCAATGTGGCTTAGTGGGGATACTTTTGCATTTAGATTCTAGGGTAGCTTCAAAGGAAAATTGACCAAGTTTTCAAGCTTCTAGGGTCACGAGTAATGGTACTTAAGATTTTTGGTCAAAACTAGTTGGGTTTGATGATAATTTGAGGTAGGTCATGGTTATACCCCCCTTGAGCCATGCTGGGCAACATTGCTCTAGTGTGGATGAGGAGGTCTAGTGAGTTTCAAAAGTTAAAATGAGGTTCAATATTTGTCAACTCAAGGCCATGAGGTCCTAGGCTCTATCGATGTAGGCTTATGGATTTTGGAGGTGTCAATCTACCATAAAAAGTGGTAAGGTAACTTACCAATGCTAGAGCCATGCTACCTAGCATGGTATAGGGCTTCCCTACCATAGATACCTTAGGATATTAAATTTTAGTACATTTCAATAGAAAATTAACTTTGCATGTGAGCCCTTATGGTTGCTAGTGTTGAGGGCTATGGTCTAGGATCAAAAATGGAAATTTTAAAGGTCTTTGGATGGTTTTGGAAGTCATCCTCCTCTGAAGCAACATTGAACCATGTTGTTCAGCATGGTCCTAGCATGGGAAAATAAAGGAAGATAGCCTTTTGCTACTTTTTGACTAATTTCCTTGAATCTTATGGCTTCTAGAGGTGTTGACAAGGTGCTAGGACTAGTATGGTGTAATTTGGAGTCATTTTGAGGCATCCATGAGCCCTCCATAAGCTTCTCTATAGGCACTAATGTTTGACCCATGCTAGCTAGGATGGGTGAGTGGGGTGCTTAGCATGAGAATAGAAATGATCATGAAATGTCACTTGATCTTGGCTATTTTTGGCTATCAAAGTCCTCAAGAAGGTTGGAAAGTCAACACATGTCAATTTTGGGATTGATCTTGGTAATCCTTAATCATACCCTAATCATCCACACTAGGGTGATGTTGCCTAGCATAAATGGGGTTCCCCTCTAGCATATCTCCACTTGAGTTCATAATTTTGGCCATTTTTAATTAGATTCGGTAGGGTTTTAGAGTTGTAAAGGTTTTAGGGTTTGATTGCCAAGATTGGGGAATAAAAATCAACTAATTTGAGGGCTCAATGGTATTTTCTATAGTTATTCCCCCCTGATACACATTGGGCATCATGGCCTTAGTGTGGATGAAAATGGGGTAACATATTTTTCCCATTTTTAATTGATTTTGTGGCATTTGATGGCTCTGGAAGGCTCTAGTAGGGTTGTGTGATCACTAGGGTAAGTTTTAGGGCTATTTTTGGCTATGGATGTGGTGTTATGGCTTATCCCCAAAGTGCCCATGCTAGACAATCTAGGTGAGATGTTCCCCAATGTGGTTAAGGCTTTAGATATGATTTCAACTTAAGGTTTAACAATGTTGACTACTAGAGACCATGGAGAGGTGTTTAGGCCATTAGAGTGAGTTTTATGATCATTCAGGGCTATGGGAAGGCTTTTAAGGGTTACCTCTAAGGAAGCCACATTGGACCCATGCTAGTCAGTAATGGTGAAGGCTTCCCTAGCATGGGAAAGTTGAATAGTATGAAATTTAACTCATATTGGTCAAATTTTTGGCTACCAAAAGCTCAAAAGGGTGTTAAGGCCAAAAATTGCAATTTGGATGGTCAATTTTGGGGTTTTGAGCTTATATCGCCAATCCACACTGGGGCTACATTGGCCAGTATGGATGGATCCCCCTCATCATTACTTCCAGTAGATATCAAGGCCTTAGGCACTTTCGACTATGTTTGATAAGTTTTCAAACTTGTCAAGGATTACTAGAGGGGTTTCAGACCATGTGGGCCCACCTTGAGGTTGAATCAAGGCTTGGTGGAGACCAAAAGGTGTGTATGGATGTTATAACCCCTAAGAAATAGTGGGCCAATGTGGATGGAATCTTACCTAGTATGGTTACCCAAGGTAAGAAGTTGTACAGAGGTTGTACCCCCTACCAAGGTCTAGGGCTTAGTAATGTTAACTGTAGCTACCAAAAATGGCAAGGGGGTAAGGTTTCATGGTCATGGAATGAAGGAGGCTAGGACCCACACTGGATCCACATTGCCCATCATGGGTGAAGGGTGGATAAGGTTGAAAAGTGGTTATGTGGGTTTCAAGGAGTTCAAACCCTAGCATAGAAGAGGTTTCAAGGCTTAAAACCCACTTTGCATGGGAAGCATTTGGTGGGGCCCATTCCAAAATTCAAATTTTTGAAACTTGGTGTAACTCTCATCATCCCAACATTGGTTGAGAATTTTTCCCTTTTCACTTCTAGTGCACCATGAGTTTCAGTGCTCAAATTTGGCAATGGGGGTAAGGAATGTGGTGCCTAGGTTTAGATCTAGTTTTTATGCATACTTTGCCAAAAATCAAACACAAAACTCATTCCTCTCATCACGGCACCTGGATCAAAGCTCTTGTAGAGATCTTTGCCCTCAAGAATAATCATCCCTAATCATTGCAACTTCAAGGGTTCCTTTAGGTAGCGTTGGAGCTTAGATAAGCAAGATTCCCAATGTTTTTTCAATGTTGGCATTAGGCACAATGAAGAAGAGGGGAGAAAGCAATAAGAATCTAGTGTTAGAGGATGTAGATGTGATGGCCAATGGGGTTTCTCACCTTCCACAACCCATGATAGGGCAAGCTTCATCTACAATCATCCCAAGGTAGGCCATTTCTATCCATTCTCTTGTGTTTCTAGCCATTTTTTGCTATTTTTCCAATTTTAGCATGAGGGCATTTTTTCAGATCTAGGTCATTGTAGTTGATACAATTTAATTTTGGCAAAATCCCACCCCTTATTTTGGTGTTTTATATAGGTATTTATGGTTACTTAGTCATTTGGGTGTTGATCTATGGCTATTTTAAATTAGGTTTTGGAAATTTTCATGTGTTTTTTACTATTCTTGGGAAAAAAGCAACCTTGCTTGTGAATTTTTTATTAAGAAAAGGGCTATGATTTATCAAATTCTCAGGTTTTTGATTTTTAGTAATAGGATTTAGATTTCTAATGGCTATGGTAATCAACTTGTAATGAATTTTTTGGCTAGGTCATACAGTTGTGTTTTGTGCTATTTTTTAGTTTTTCATGAAAGATTATGAATTTTTTTTATCAAAAAATGGAAATGGTTTTTCATGTTTTCTAGCTATGGGTGCATAGGTCTTGATTTAATATTTCTAATGATCTTTGAATCACTAAAATCAGAGTTATGGTTGATATTTAACAAATTTTCTTGTGAGGCTACACAAATGGTTGTTTCTAGGTTCTAGCAGTTTTACCCCTTGGAGGTGGGCAACATTGGCATACTGAATGATTTTTCTTTTCAATGTCCCATATGCCTAGGGATACTAGGAGATGTTAGAAGGGTTCTAGACTTGGTTTCATGGCTATTAAAACTTTCTTACTATTTTTACAAGTGATTTTCCTATGACCATTTTCTAGGCTTTAAGGTGTTGTTGTATAAGTGTTGTTTTGACTTAGGTCATGGTTTGTTGTTGATTACTGATTGGTCTTATGTTGTTATGTTTCAAGAACCTAGTGATATTAGTGGATCTAATAGCAAGGATGGGGATGATCCACCACCTCCTCCTCGAGATGTCCCTTAGCATCCTCCAATTGTCCACTTTCAAATTTTCCTTGTTGATGGCTACATAATGTTTATTGTTGTTGATGTTGATGGATAGTGTTAGCCAATACTCTAGTTGAATATGGTTTTATGTTTTATTATTATTATCATTTCAACATTTTTCCACACAGTGTGGTCATGGCTATTATTGTTATAAGCATTTTAAATTTTATGTTTCAATTTTAGTTTTGGCTAAATTGTTCTAGTATTAAGGTTCTATTACGACTTTACAATTTTATGTTTTTAATGCTATAAACATTGTTCATAATTACATTGGCTATTCTTGATTATAACATTGTAAATAGGTTGAAACAACTAGGTGATAAGGTTGTAGGCTATAGGATACCATGGAAATGAGGTAAAACAATATTTGCTAGTTTAAGGCCATGGCGAACCATAGGATTTTCCAATATTAGGCCATGGGGGGCTATAGGATCTGATACTTTTAGGAAATGGTGGGCCATGTGTTGTTTTGCCAATTTTTAGGCCATGGTGGACAATATGTTGTTTGCTAGTTTAAGGCCAAGGTAAGTCGTGGGATTCATTTGCCAATTTTAGGCCATGATGGACCCACATTGTACGAAGGGAAACATATTTTTGTCTATTTTAAGTTTTAAAAATTTTTATGAGTTTTTTAGTTTTAAAGTTTTTATGAGATTTTTTATGTTTATATCAAGCTAGAAGAAAAGAAAGAAAGGATTTAACAAATAAAATGCACACAAAGGTAAACTCTTAGGCTACATGCAAAAAAAAGTTTTAAATAATGCAAATAAAATGACATAAAATGAAAAATGAAGTCTAGGCTAATAGGCTATAGGTACATATGGTTACAAGGCCACAAGTGCATAGAGTAGTAGGGTTAGGGATGTACATCACTTGTGCAAATGCCTTCTAATCTTTAAGAGAGTAGGAAATGTGTATGGCCTTTTTGTACAAGCTTGTACTCCCCATCCCTTTCACTGACGATGTTAAATAGGAGCTCTTCCCATAGTGTATTTCTTGATCTATTATTGTCATTTTTGGCCTTATTTGCTCTATTGGGTTACTTAACTTTATGACTGGGAGTTTCTTCCTAAAACTTTGCTTCAAACCTACATTGTTGATCATTAGGGAAACATTGTTATCACCATGGATGATAATTTCACCTCCCTTCTAAGGTATGTAAATTTCTTGGTGGATAGGTGAAGATACAGTTCATAGTTGAGCTAACCAAGGCCTTCCCAAGATGAGTTTGAATCTTGGTATTTCTTGCACCACCAAGAAACTAGTAGTTATGGGGAATTACTCCCCTATCACAAAGTCTAAGGAGATAAACCCCTTAATAGGAACCTATGACCTATTAAAGGACTTGAGAGTTAACATTGATGTATGTTTTATATGCTCTATCAAGCCTAAACATTCAACTGTGGTGTAGGAGATGACATTCATTGTGGCCCTATTTTCTACGTGAACCCGATGCATATTGTACTATCCTACTTGTATCATTATGAAAAGAGAAGCCTTGGTCACTTCACTACTTTGGGGGATGCTATTGATTTCATTGTCGCAAAATCATAGCAATTTTGACCTTTGTCTCCCTGGTTAAAGAAGGTACCATCATCACATGGATGGATTCTTTGTTAGCAGGATTTTCCTCACTAATAGGGATGGAAGTCAACATCTTAACTAGTGCTTCATGGTGCATAGCATAATTCATAACTAGGTTGTATAGGCTAGTAGTTATATTCTTTTTTTTAGTAACTACTTGACCTACTTCATCACATTTAGAAAGTATTTATTATTGGCCATGGACTTGTCATCCTTGTTATGTTTGACTTCCTCCATGCACTCCAAAATGCGTACTTTATTTCTATGTTGTTGTGGCTTTTCCTCTTTCCCTCTTCCTTGAGGTTTGGGATTTTCCTATGGTTTTCTCATTAAAGCAGCCTAGGTTGAAGAAGCCATGGGTAAAAATGTTATGGGAGCAAGCTTTGACGGGCCCACTTCCTTCCATGCCTTGTCCTACTTATCATTTTCTTGTTAGGCTTTTGCTTAGGCTTTTTCCTCATCTTGGTTGAGGCCTTTTGATTGTCATTGATTATTTTTGAGAAAGAGGTCATTGCATTAGCTACCATAGGGGGTCATTATATAATCATATTGGTAGACTCAATTGTAGTGGGAGGAGGGGGTATCCTAATGAAAAAAGAATCCATGGGAGGTGTTGGTGATGGTACCCTTACAATAAAGGAGGACCTTTAGCTATCCAAAGTTGAAGGAGCTCTTTCATTATGAGGAGGTACTTGAATCACAAATGATTCCTTCATAAGCCTTGGATCATGGTTGATGTTGAACACCACTATGATGTACAAGTTGTTATTGGTATTCAATGGGTATTTGTAAATGTGCATCGACTGGTTTTGAGGCTAAACTAGGTTAGAAGTATTAAGAACTAACTCGTCCCTATCTATCATCCTTTCTAAGTCATCTTTCAGCACATGGTAGAAGTTAGTGGCATGACTTGGCAACTGATGATAGTGGAAAAAGTGGTCAAGCTTAAAATACTTGGGTTCTTGAGGGTCATCTTTTGTTGCTTAAGTGGGATCCTTGGCTATCTCACATAACCTCTCATGCCTCTTGCAGGCATTTTTAGTCATCTTCTTGTATTGGATTCTCCCAATCTTTAACAATGGATCCAAAATTTTAGATGGTTTAAAAGATAACCTAGTATATTTGGTTTAGTTTTTCCACTCAAAGTTGAATCTAGAAGCACTTGATGTAGAGGCCCCATATGTTGAGGACTGTTTGTTATGATTGTTAGTAGGTGCCTTGGGTTTGTTAGTTCTTAGCCCATAGTTGCTTTCCTTACTCTCTTTGCCTATAGTTACCACCACCATGTTGTTTTATCTTCCCCTCTCCTTATCTTTTCATGCATGTTGGTTCTTGTATGCCATGTAGGTAGGATTGTGGCTAGCCTCTGTAACATCTTATATGTTTTTGATATGGGAGAAGGCTTAACTTAGTGATCGTGGATCAAGATAATATAGCTTTTAACGTGATAAAATCGTTAACCATCCCTTGGATATAGCCAAAAGGTGAGTTTCAACTATAGGTTCCAGTATCTCATTGACTAAACCATTCCATTGTTGGATGAACTTTTGCACCAGTTCAAGAGGTCCTTTCTTGACCTTCATTAGCTTGTCAAGGATGGTATTAGGCTTCAAGTTATACTTGAAGTGCTTAAAAAATTGTGATATCAAGTCTTCTAATGAGGATATAGATCCTCTTGGTAGGATGAAATACCAATTAATAGTTCTTATAAAGGGCATAGGGAAATTTTGGTTATTTTGTGTAGCCAAGCTTATAATAAAAAGAACTTAGAGTGAAAGGTTATAAGATGAGAGTTGGGATCACCTTCACCATTGTACTTGGTGAATTGTGGTATGAGGACACTAGGGGAAAGAGTTAGATGTGGGACTATAAGACTAATGGGATCATCCTGGTAGAAGTCCATGATCTTAACAGTCTAGGAAATAGAGGCCTTGAGCCTGTTTATCTACTCAATCGAGTCCTAGATCATCTAGAAGGCTTGATCTAGGCCTTGGGGGTGCCCCTGTTGGTTGTGGGGTTTACATAAAGGGCTAAGGTATCTATTGGAAGACATGTATCCTTGCTATCAGTTGTGGCACTAGAGGGAGAGATTGCATCATCAGAGAGCTTGCTGGGCTAAACAAAGAGAAAGATGTTTTTTCTAGTATCTAGGGCACAAATGGGACCTATGACCCTTGGGTTATTTGAGGTTCCATCATGGTTCCCATATGGATGATTAGAGGGTTAGTGGTGGTGACAACCATCGATAATAGTTGCTTAGACTAAGGCTATATGGAAAAAGGTAGGGAGAAATGGAATGTTGTGGGTTGTGACACCAATTATGTTTGGTGTGGTGTGATGATGGACATCAGCCCAAACATGGTTGGGTAGGAATGGGTCAAGGATTGGGGCATTTTTCCCATGGAAGAGTTGAGAGGGGTGGAGGATTGGAACATTTGTCCCATGAAAGAGGTGAGAGGGGTGGAAGTAGGCACCATGACCTTAAGAGTCTTTTGTTGGAAAAGCCCACCTAGGATGTTCTCATGTTTGGATTCCACCCCAAAGTCATCCTCTTCCTCCTATTACTCATCCAAGCTAGCCTTACCATCCTCCTCATCTATCTCAATTAACTAAGATAGGATGCATGCATAACTTTTGATGATGGGGTATTTGGTCATATGGGGAAGGAATATATGCCTTTCCATTGTGATGTATGAGTTCATGCTCCCTCTTGGCTTCTACTTTTGTTCATAGAATTAGCATGCTAGTGTAGATCTTAGCACAAATGAAGTTATAATGATCTTCATTTATGACCAAGAAATCAGGGCTTTGCCTCATAAGCCTTAAAGATTATCTACACTTAATCATAGTAGGGTTCTTAAGGTTATAGACCCTTATGGCCTATTACTAGACCTATTATCAGTGAAGTTCAAGGATAGGATGATCAACTAGTTGAATGACATGTAAAAAATGGCTTAATAAAGATGTTTAGTTGATTGATAGAATGAAAATTCTAGCAAATGGAATTTATAGAAGGTTTAAGGGTATGGATGTGAAGGATTACAAGTTGCAAAGTGTAAATGGTTATTAAAGGGGATATACCCCTTTGCTTAAAAAAGGTAAAAAGTGGGTATCAAACCCTAACCATGCTAGACTGGCTAGCCACACCAACATTGGGACAGAAAAGGGGGAAAGAAGAGGGGTAAGATGTAAATTCTTACACCTCTCTTCATATCATTGAGATAGAAGGTTTACTTTTGGTAGGTTTAGTTTAGGCCAAGAACAAAAATGGAAATTTTGAATTTTTCAAAGGATGGTTTTAACAAGTTTCTAATGTTGAACCTACTAGAAAATTTTCATAGAAGGGGGAATGGGGCTTTGAGTGATGAAATCACTAATGCTAGCTTAGTTAGAAACTTTTTGTAGTAAAAGGGATACAGGTTTTGATAGGACACCAACATTGGCTTTCAAATTTCTAGCAACTATTTTGAAATTTTTTAAAATCCAAATCTCCTACAACCTCCACACCATGTTTCGGTGGTAGGGGGATGGGTTATAGCATCGGTTTTGTAGCAACAAAGTTGTAAACAAACTTTGAAAAAAAAGTTTCAAAGATTTTAAAAATGATAGGAAATGCTATTAAACTAGCTATAGGTTTGGACACAAAATTTGGACAGAGGCCCTCCTTTTAGCACTAGAAAATTGTAATGATTGGAAAATTTGGTTGTTGGAAAATCAAAGATCCTAGTGTTGTAGCTTTTACCCTATATCCTAAGGGCCTCTACGAAGAATAGGATCTGAGGTACCCTAGACAGTATGATAGATCACAAAAGTGAGCCATGCTAGGAGTCTTGATGCCTAAGTACTCAGCATTAATGCCAAAATCCACACAATCTCAAGAGGAGGGGGGGTGTAATAATGGCTATTATGGCTATAGGTTTCATGTTGGGGGAAGATTTAAGAAGCTTTGTGTTGTAGGCTTGCAAGAGCTCTTGAATGCTAAAGAGGGAAATTTCAAAATTCATGGAATTCCTCTATGGTTGTGGAACTTGGTTTTTATAAGGTTTTGACCATAAATTTGGCTACAAATTTTGCCTAATTACTGATAGAACTCTAGCTATGTGTAGGTGTTGTAGGTGTACAAATCTAGTTGGGTTACTATGCATGGTAAGTTTTGATAACCCCATGACATCAAAATCATTCCATTTACAAAAATTAGTAAACTATAATTTCACCCATAGTACCCACATCAGGCCTTCCAACCATAACATTGAAGTGCAGAGTTAACACTGGAGCTAGAGAAATGCTGAAGTTTTCAACCATGTTGGAGTAGCATTGGGGGGAAGGTGCAATGTTGGGAGGGTGCAATAGCAATGCTGGAGTGTAAGAGTTATACCCCCAATACTAAGCATGGGTGATGTTACATCCCCCATAGGTATTTCTAGCATAGAAAATGTTATACTCCCCTACAAAACCCATCACAATGCCAATTTTGGCAATCTAAAAGGCCTTTTTGAACCCCAACCCCCCCCCCCCCCCCCCCCCCCCCCCCCCCCCCCCCCCCCCCCCCCAAAAGCCCAAATATAGGCATGATATGGCTTTTTTTCACCTGTGATTGAGGATTTGATCACTTATGAGGCATTTTTCAATCTCCAAAAGCTAAAGTATGTGAAATTGCACCTCTTATATTGCAATCTTCACATTTACAATGAAATTTTAACCTTGGGTTTCATGGGGTGAGGATTACAAAAGTTACAACATGCATTTTTGGTGGTGTTTCACTTGAGCCTTTAGATTCCAAAGATACATTTCCACATTTATCCTCCTATTTGAACATCATCCAAAAAATGATACAAGAAATTAGTTAAATTATCTCATTCATCTACATCTTATAGCTAATAATCTTTCTTCTTACTAACTAGTACCTACTACTTCAGAAGATGTGGATGAAGCTTTATTTTCTATTTAATATTTTGAAATATGATATGATTTCTTTCCATAGCCATTAAAAGGATTAATTCCCCTAAATATATGCATTTTAGTAATTATGATAAAATTTGAAGAACTAAGATTCATATTATGAATAAAACTCATCTTCATACCTTAGGATTGGATCTTGAATGCATGTAGTTAGCTATCATCAGGAGGCTACTTCCCAAATCAATGTTGCTCTACATGCTCATGAAAACTCTTTTGCTCCTCTTGCATAAGTGATTTATGATATTTAATAACTTAGTCAAGGAACTTTTGGAAGAAATGCTTACAACCCATACATGGAAGCACCATCTGTTGGAATGAGTGCAATAGATAGGATGAGGAGGAACAAAATCTTTGTGGTTAAAATTGAAAAATACTTGTGATATTGTAAAATCTATTATGAAATATTATGATATTCTATGAAATGTATTGTGAAATAACTAAGAAATTAAGAAATTAAACTATGAAAATCAAATCATTGGAAAATTCGCTATGAAAAATTAAAACTAGAATAAAACTTGAAAAATATGCAAACTGCTAACTTTCTCCATTATTTCAAAAAAAAAACATTACATTAGGCTTTTTTTTTTACACAATAAGGTAACTCTTCTAACTACTTTTATAAGAAAAGGAAAAACAAAATCAATTGGGAGTTAAACTCAACATGACTAAGTTAAACTCATCATAATTGATCACTAACTAGTAGAAAAAGTTATTTAAAAAAACATTTCATGATAAAAAAATTTAATAATTAAAAAATTTGCTAACCTAAACAAATTTTTTTAAAAAATTATCAAAAGTAGGAGAAAACAATTTCTACACTACATAATACTCAACATTCCCTTATTTAGTGTTGAAATTGGTTTGAGAATAGTTCAATTAGAAAATTGAATAACTTTCTTCTCATCATCTACTTTGCACATGTCAATCATGTTCAAAAGATAGTCAATTTGATAAACCTAAAATGGTTTAGTTAGTAAATCACCTAATTGATCACTTCTTTGAACATGTGTGGACTTAATTATGCTCTTCTTTACTTCATACTTGATAAACTAATATTTGATGTCAATGTGCTTGCTCTTCTTATGAATTATGTGCTTCTTCAACAACTAAATTATTGCTATATTATCCACCAACATGGAAATTTGAAACTGAACTTCAAAACCTACTTGAGAAAATAACTTTTTTAGCCATAAAACATGCTAAAGGCATTCAGCCATATCAATAAATTTTGCCTCACATGATGTGAGGTTCATACTAGTTTGTTTTTTCATCATCCAATAAATAGAATTATAACCATGAAAAATAAAGCAACTAGAAGTTGACTTATGATAATCTATATCTTCTTCCCAATTAGCATTAGAAAAAACATAAAACTTTTCATCTCCATTAAAGAACCTAATGCCAAAATTAATTAGTCATTTAACATACCTCAAAAGATGCTTCAAGGCATTAAGATGTAATGCCTTAGCTTCTTGCATAAACCTTGATAAAAATATAGTTTCATATTCCAAATCAGGCCTGCTATGACATAAAAATCTTATTGAACTAGCCATACTTTGTAGCGATTAAAAATTTTGGTCACTAGAAAGTCAAAAATCTCAATGCAACAACCTTAACCTTGAATCCCTAAGGCCTCTAAAAGATGGAACTCAGGATGCCTTGGATGGTCTTACAAATCACCCAGGGACTTAGAGGAGGGAAAAATATAGTAATAAAAATGAAAATATGATTCTAGACATAAAAATGTGAATGCACTAAAAATAAATGATAGATCTAATTCATAAATAAACCAAAACTATAAACTTTATTTCCTAAAAAAATAAAGAGAGTTTAGAGATTGTGTACAAAAATGTGCCTGAGAGCATAGTAGGGGGTTTACTTTGGTGGGGGCTGAGAGTCCATTGAAGCCAATGTGATCAACTCCATGATCTACCTATTTTTCGACTCTCAATGCTATCAAAACTCTACTACTTCCATAGATCTACAACATTGGCTATGCTAGGGGTATGAGAGATGTGAAGGATTTTGGATTGCAAATGTGAGCAACGTTGGGAATTGTGGTTCCCAAATGCTATACGTAGACACCCAAAATATCACAAAATTTAAGGGGGTTAATAGGGATTACAAGGCCACAAGGGGTTCCACATTAGGATGATCCAAGAAGTAGCACAACTGCAAAGTGTGTAAGTGCTCTTGGTTGTAAGAATGCTTAAAATGCCAAGGGGGTGTGGTTGCAAAAATTGTGGAACCTCTAAATGGTGCTTTGGGATTTTATAGGTTTTGAACCATGAATTTTGCTGCAAAATGATTGTAAATTGCTGCAAACTAGCTACAAATTTTTGCCACATTCAAGTTAGATGGGTGCCCAAATTTTGGGGTTACTATGTATGGGAAGTTTCATATCCCCATGACCATTCTATTTACTAAAAATAGTAATGGGGGCACACCATCCACACTAGCTTCATCTATCCATGCTAGGTCTTCTACCATCCATGTTGGAGTGCATGGTCAATGTTGGAGTCATTCAACTGGTGAAGTCTTGTCCATGTTGCATCAATGCTAGGGGAGGAAGGCACATCAATACTGTGGAAAAGGATTGTCAACATTGGGGGAAGGTTAGACCTCTCCATGCTGGGCATTATTGATCCTACATCCCTCCATGCTAGGAGTAGGTGAGATCTACCTCCTAATAGGTATCTCCAGCATAGAAAATGATGCACCCTCATAAAACACATCAAATTGCCATTTTTAGCACCCCAAAAGGCATTTTTGAACCCCCATCCACAAGCCCAAGTATTGACATTACATAGCTTTTTCCACTTGGGGGATGAGGCTTTGACCACTTATAAGGCATATTTCAGCCCCAAAAGTATAAACTATGTGCAATTTCCCCTTCATGGATACAGTCTTCACATTTTTAATGAAGTTCTTGCCTTGGGTTTTATGGGGTGAAGATTACATGATGACAAAAATAGTTACAACATGAAAATTTTGCTATTATTTTAATGACCCCTCTTTGTTGGTGTCTAGAGGATTGACCTAAGAGGCATTGACAAAGAGAGTACAAAATACCACTAAAGGTTCATCACCTCTCCGTGCTTGATCTGGTCATGTTGAGTTGTACCAAAGGGTGCCTATGATGATGGAGTAAGGCTATGATGGTAGAAAGGTCATAGGGAAATGGTTGTGAAGGCTAATAATGCACTCCAAGTGTTGACACTATGGGTATAACGTGCTACCAACATGTTGGTTAATCAATTGGATTTGGCACTTCCTATTTAGAAGTGTGGCTCACTCAGCAAATGTGTTTGACTAACCAACACCTCACTCCAAGGTTTCTTCAACCATTGGGCTTCTTCCTTAACATGTTTGGAGCCATTGGTTTATCCTTTGTTCTTTACTAGTCATCTAGCTTGGCAATTTACATCCCCATTTTTTTGTGACATGAAACCTTCATTAGGTTTCATTGCCAAAGCCAGGTTTGATATGGTTTTTCCATTGAGTGAGATGTGTTACACTTAATGGACTTGGAGGTTTTCCCATTAAATGAGATGTGTTATGTCTAAATGGACTTGATTTTGCAATTGAATGAGGTATCTTACCCTTAATGGACTTGGAGGTGGAGCATAATGAAGGGATGTATTTCGACCATAGTGCATGAGTGTCAAACATAGGTTAACATTATTTTCCAAGGTATGGAAGGTCATCATTAGGTTATAGGGTTTCATGGTGCCAATTTAAGGCCTTGGCAGGTCATAGTAATCCTAGTTTAACGTCTTAGAGGGCCATGGTCACATGGTGTTAAATTATGATTAGGGAAGATCAAACCCCACCATTCAACTCCAACCAAAGGCTAAATAAAGGTTACATAGGCTATAATAGAGAAAACAAAATTGAACAAGGTAGATATGAGGTCAACAAGGCATAACAAGGTCGCAATGGATCAAAACCATTTGAAACAAGGAAAAATCAAGGAAAATGGAAGATATATGATAAAATTCAATCAAAATAGGTCAAAAGAAGTTAGATTTTTTTAGTTTTAGGCCTTATTAGACCATGGTCACATGGTGTTAAATGGTGATTAGGGAAGGTCAAACCCCATCATTCAATACCAATCAAAGGGTAAACAAGGCTATATAGGACTATAATGTAGAGAATAAAGGCAAAAACATTGAAATAGAAGTAGTGTTGAAGCTAAAAAAGGACAATAATGCAACAATGGTTAAAATGAGTCATAATAGGATGAAACAAGATCACATAAGGTAAAGAAAAATACATATGGTAAAACTTAGTTCAAAAATGGTAAAAAAAAAAAAATCGATTTTGCTAGTTTTAAGCCTTATTAGGCCATGGTTTCAGGCTACAAGGGTCATAGATGATTTTACACATCAACCAGGGCTATTTTGGGGTTATTCAACTAAAAAAAGAAAGGGTTTTAAGGTATCCACACTAGACCCACACTGGATCCACACTAGCAAATGTGGAAGGGGTGATCCCCAGCATGGATGGAACACCTAGATACTTTCCCAAGTTTGTTTTGGTCAAGTTTTAACTCCTAATGGCTTTCATGTCCATGTAGCTGACTAGGGAAGAAAATGGGCTAGTTTGAGCATCATTTTCAACCATTGGAACCCTCCATTGGAGCTTGAAAGTGTCTTCCATGCTAGATCCATGCTAGCTAGCATGGAGGCCAATGGAAATGTGTTGTATGACATCCAAAGAATCAGAGTTATGGTTTTGGGGCCTTCTTAAGGTAGTGCATGGATAGATTTATCAAAATTGATCATTTTGGAGGTCAAAAATGGTCAAAAAGTAGGTCTTAAAGTTACATCCCTTGTCTCCATTCTAGCTAGCATGGATCGAAGGGGACTCAATGTAGAAGATCCAAATCTAAACCAAAACAAGATTAAATACGGTTGGATGGGTAATAAAAACCAAGATATTATATTTTTGTACCTCATGATTAGGTTTTGAAGCAGGTTTTGAGTGTTAAAACAAGTTTGGATCAATCTCCATGTTGGATCCATGTTGGCGAGAATGGAACAAAGGGGGTGCCCTTAATTTTTCATTTTAGGATGGTCTTGAGGGTAAATTGACCAAGTTTTTGCACTTCTAGGGTTTCAAACTAGGATTTCCCAAGTTTTTGGTTGATTCTAGCTAGGTTTAGAGGCTATTTAAGGCCATTCATGGTCACACCCCCTGATCCACATTAGGCAAGGTTGCTCTAGCATGGAAAAGAGGAATTGATGAATTTTAGGGGCTAAAATGATGTCAACTAAGTATAATCTTGAGGCTATGAGATCTAGGCATTGCTAGTGTTTGTTTTTGGTCTCCTAGGATGTCAATTCTCTATCAAAGGGGGAAAGGAATCTCATACATGCTGGCTCAAGGTTGTCTAGTGTAGATGAGGGGGTGCCCAACATGGATAGATCAAAAATACCAAATCTAGGCTAGTTTTGACAACAATCAGGGATGCATGTTAGCTCCCAGGATCATCGATGTCAAGGGATAGGGTTTAGGATTAAAATTAGGTAGTTTGGAGGGTTCCTAGGTGGTTTTATGAGTTACCCCCTAGTTCCATGCTGGCCAATATGGAGGACCTTTGGAGGTTGAATTTTTTGCTAATTTGGATTAATTTCACAATGTCTAGTGGCTTTCAAAGGGGTTGATAAGGTTGTAGGCTAAGCATTGGGTAATTTGAAATTTTTTTGATGTATGTGTGATCCTCGATGAACTTTCCTAGCTACATCCACATTGGCTCCATACTAGCCAATGTGGAAGAGGGGGTTGCCCAGTGTAGAAGCTAGGAAAATTATGAAGTAGGATCATTTTTTATAAGTTTTAGATACCAGATCCTCCAAGAGGATTGGGTTGTCAACAAAAGTTAATTTTTAGGTAATCTTAGAAGTTTTGGCCATCCCCATTTCATCCACACTAGCTCCATGCTAGCCAACATGGATAGGATCCTCCCCACCCCCCGCCCAAACATCAATCAACTTGGGTTCAAGTTTTGGGCCACTTTTGACAAGATTCAACAAGGTTTCAAAGTTGTTGGGGCTACAAGGGATTAAGGGTTAAGATTTAGCATTGAAATTCATTGGTTTAAATGATCCTAGGTTTCCATGCAACCATCCCTCCATTTCTTCATGCTAGGTAGGGTGACCCTCGTATGAACGGGAGAAGGGTGATGCTTTTTTGCCAATGTTGTTTAGTTTTTAGGCATATGAAGGCTTTGGTAGGATCTAGAAGTCACTAGGATAGGTTATTAGCCTATTTTTTGCTATAGATTAGGTTATATTGCATACCCCTAGGGCATCCACACTAGCTCCACACTAGGCAGCATGGAAGGGGTGGGGGGTGGGGGGATGTTCACCAATGTGGAAAAGGCTTTAAGGATTAAAATCTACTCAAGTTTCAGCAACTATTGACTACCAAAGGTCATGAAGGAGCACTAGGGCTATCAAGAATGGTTTTATGCATATCCTCTAAGCCTCCATGCTAGCTCCACACTAGGTAGCATGGAAGGGT
>MNCI01020141.1:99843-115378 GCA_015680685.1 Gnetum montanum | reverse complement strand
GGGGGGGGGGGGGGGGGGTGGGTTCTTAACCATGGAGATAGATTTACATATGAAAAATCAAATTATTTTTGGCAAATTTAGTTACCAAAGGCTACCAAGGAGTGTTGAAGTCAAAATATGGTAACTAGGTAGTTGATTTTGGTAGTTTTGGTTATCCTTCCATTCATCCATGTTGCATCTATGTTGGACAATGTGGATGAAACATCCCTATACTTGGATACACTAAATCAAGAAGTTTTGAGCACTTTTAACTAGGTTTGATGAGGTTTTGGGGTTGTTGGGGTGAGTGGAGGGGTTCTAGGTCATATGGGCCCACTTCAAGGATTAAATTTGGTCTTGATGGGAACTAGGGGCAAGTATGAGTGTTACTCCCCTTGGTTCATGTTGGGCCCGATGCTGGGTAGTGTTCCCCTAGTAGGGATGCCCAAAGTCATAGGTTTCATTTAGAGTTAACTCCTTTTCAGAGTTTGGGGCTTGATGGGGTAAGTCATTGCTGCTAAAAATGGCAAGGAGGTTAGTATGAGCATTGTAAGGCAAGGGAGAATAGTATCCATGCTAGATTGATGCTACCCAATGTGGATATAGAGTGGATAAGGCTTAAACAAGGTTATAGGTGTTCCAAGGGGTCAAAACCCTAGCATTGATAGAGTTTCCAAACTTGAAACACCAGGCATGGGGGGCATATGATGGGGTCCACTATCCAAAATTCAAAAATTTGAACATAGTTTTATTTTCCACCATTCCCAACATAGAGAAGGCTTCCACCCCCTTGCACTTTACTGCACCTTGAGTTCTAGTGCACAAAATTGGCAACAGGAATAAGAGAGGAGGCATGTAGGTTTTAATCTAGATTTTAATGCTAAAGTGTTGAAAAAACTTATCACAACTTCCATCATAACACACAACACATTAAAGGGGGCCTCTAGCAAAGGTTCTTGTTGCAAAATAATTCTCATTCTCAACATGGGTGCATAGATCTTTCTTCCTATGCAACGTAGAGGCTTCAACCCTTCAGATTTCCAAACTTCTCCAATGTTGGTGGAGCAATCATGAAGAAACGTGGAGGTAATAGCAGAAACCCAAGGATCTAAGAGGTAGATGAGGTTGCACAGGGCATCTCCCAACTACCTTGGCTAGTTTTAATCGAAGCATCATCCTCACTCATCCCAAGATAGGCCATTCTTATTCATTTTTTGTTGTTTCTTGGCTATTTTTTATGTTTTCTTATCTGGAAGAGAGGTCATTTTTCTTAGATCTACACTAATGTATTTATCAAAATTAAATTTCAAAAAAATCCCACCAACTATTTCACTAATTTTTACATGGATCTATGGTCATTCAGTCATTTAGGTTTTGTTTGATGTGATTTGAAAAATAGGCTTGTTATTTCAATGTGCTTTTTTTGTTACTTTAGGGGTAGAGCCATTTTTTCAAATCTAGGCTAAAGTTCTTTGTAAATTTTGATTTCAACTAAATCCTACTTGGTATTTTGGTGGTCTTTATGAATCACAAATTTTGCTTTGTTGTTTGAATTTTGTTTACTATGATTTAGGTTTTTGCAAATTTTATGTGTTTTTTAATGTTTATTGTTAAAAAAGCAACCCTAGTTGTATAATTTTTTATAAACAAATGGTTATGAGTTGTTAAAATCTAAGGTTATTGGACTTTAGCATTAGGTTTAAGGCTTTTTTTGGCTATGATCTCATTCATTTTGGAGTTGAAATGAATAAGTTATGGTCATTTTGATTAGGTTGTGTAGATAGGGCTTATGTCATTTTTCAAATTTTATGAAAGTTTGCGATTTTTTTTTTCTGAGAAATGGCAGTGGTTTTGAATTTTCTAAGTGTATGGATACATAGGGATCAATTTAATCTTTCAAATGATGTGAAATAACTTCATTTGGAGCTTAAAAAAATTTTTGGTGAATGTTTTGCCAACTCCATGTGAAAGGGGGTTATGGTAATGGCTATGTTGATGTGAATTTGGTTACATTTTGTGCAAAACTGGCTATGGGTTTTGGCCACAAAGTTTATGATTTCAAGATTTCTTTAGTAATGGAATCACTAAAATTGGAGTTGGATTCCCTACAGGTTTGATGGTTTTTATGTCTTAATCTTAATTTTGAATTTGTTTAAGCTATAGTTTTTACCTATTGGCTATTAATTGGTTTTATGTTTATGTCATAGGCATCAAGCAATGTTGGTGGTCCTAGTGGTGAAGGAGAAGATGATGGCCCTCCTCCTCCTCCTCTGGATGCCCCCTTATCATCACCAGATGCATGATGTGATAGCTCTTATTGTTGATTTTAGTTTAGTTTGTTGATGGATATTGTATGGCTAAGGTTGGCCAATGTTTTGGTTGTAGATGTTTTATACTCATATATTGCTTTAACATTTTCACCACATAGTGTGGCCATGGCTATGTATGTTCAAACATTTTAAATTTTAAGTTTAATTTTTGCCATAGATGTTTTGATGGCTTTACTGCTTTTAGGGTCTTAAAGGTTATAAACATTGTAAGTAAAAATGACTACATTGGCTATGTTGATAATGACTAAACCATAAAGATGTAAATGGCTGTAGGATAAGGGTTATTTGCCAATTTTAAGCCATCATGGACCATACGTTTATTACCAATTTAAGGTCATGGTAGGCCATAGTGCTAGTTTAAGGTCTTAGCGAACCATGACACTTGTTTAAGGCCTCAACAGGCCATGGGTTTGCAGGTTTTAGACCATGGAGAGCCCATGTTGAAAGGAAACTTATATTTGTTATGATTTTCTATTTTAAATTTTTTATGGGTTTTCTGGTTTTAAATAAAAAGGCCTTAATAAATAAATAAAAATGCAAATAAAAGTAAAAGATTAAAATAAAGTGTACAGAAAGGCACAATAGGTCAACAAAGAAAATTTAGGTTAAAAGGCTATTAGTATATATGGTTACAAGGTCATAAGGGCATGGGGTTGAAGGATCATGGGTGCACATTACTTGTGCAAATTTTTCCTAATCTTGGAAAGGTTAGGAAGTGTATAAGGCCTATTCTACACAAGTTTGTACTCACGATCCCATTTACTAATGACATTAAATGGGAGTTCATCCCATAGCGCATCCTTTCATCCATCATTGGCATCTTTGGCTTTCTCCTCTCTCTCTTAGTTTGCTTGACTTTGTGGCTAAGATTTTCTTCTTGAAACTCCACTTTAGACCCTTGCTCTATATCCACATTGTTAACCACTAGGGGAATTGCATTATCACCATGAATGATGATTTTACTTGCCTTGTAAGGAAGGTGAATCTCTTGGTGGTTGAGTAAAGATACAACTTGTAGTTGAGCCAACCAAGGTCTTCCTAAGATAAGGTTGAATGCTAGTGTTTCCTCCACCACCAAGAAATCCACAATTGTGGGGAATTTCTTCCCTACCACAAAGTCTAAGGAGATTAACCCCTTAACAACAACCCATGATTCGTTAAAGGACTTGAGAGCTACGGTTGTTGTATGTTGTATATACTTTGTTAAGCCTAAGCACTCAACGATGGTTCATATGATAACATTAGTTTCAGCCCCATCATCTGCATGAACTTGATGCACCTTATATTGGCCTACCCATATGGTGATAAAAAAAGGATCCCTAGTTACCTTGCCATTTTAGGGATTGGTCTTGAGTTTTCTATCACAGAACACTAGCAATGTTGACTTCTTCTCCTTTGGTGAAGTAGGAACCATAATTGCATGGATGGATTCTTCGTTAGAAAGGATGTCCTCACTAACAAGTGTGGAAGTCAAAATTTTGACTAGCATCTCACCATGTGTACTGGAGGTCATAATTAAGTCGTATATGCTTAAGGTTGTGTTCTTTTGTTTGAGAGATTGCCTGACATGTTCCATTGCATTGAGGAAGCTTTTGTCATTTTCTATGGGCTTGACACCTTGGTTGTGCTTTACTTCTTTCATGTAGCCCAAAATATGTACTTCATCCTTAGGTTTTTGTGGCTTTTCCTTATTCTTCTTTTTAGGGTTCTTCCATGGTTTTCTTGTAGAAGTAGCCTAGGTTGTGGAAGTCATGGGTACTGAGGATATAGGAGTGGGCTTTGGCAAGTCCACTTCCTTCCATGACTTGGTCTACTTTTCATCCTTATTTTTGGGCTTCCACTTAGGCCTCTTCCTTTGCTTAGTTGAGGCCCTTTGGATCATTGTTGGTTATGTACAAGGAAAAAGATATAGCATTGGCCACAATGGAAGGACATTGTTTAGTTGTATGGGTTGGTTAAGCTATAGTGGGCTAGGGCACCTTGATGACAAAATTTGTTCTTAGAGGCTTTCATGATGGTACTCTCACAACAAAAAGGGATCTTAAGCTAGTGGAAGCTAAAGAGGCCCTTTCATCATGAGGGGTTACCCAAATCATGAATGGTTCCCTCACAAGTCTCTAGCTGTCATCAATGTTGAATGTTGATATGATGTATGCACTATTATTGACATTCAATAGGTCCTTGTACACTTGCATGGATTGGTTTTGTGGTTAAATAAGGTTAGATGCATCTAGGACCAATTCTCCCCTCTCTATCCTTTTGCAAGTCATTCTTTAATGTGAGGTAGAAGTTAGTGTCATGACTAGGCAATTGATGATAATGGTAGAAGTGGTTTAGGTTAAAATATTTTGGTAGTTTTGGGTCATTCTTTGTTGCTTGAGCAGGGTCCTTGGCTATTTCACATAGCCTCTCATGCTTCTTTCAGGAAGCCTTAGTCATTTGCTTATATTGGATACACTTGATCTTCAACAATTGGTCTAATAGTTCAGATGGCTTCAATAAAAACCTAATGTATTTAGACCTATCTTTTATATCAAAGTTTGGTCTAGTCATGGTCAATGTAGTGGCCCCAAAGATTAATAGTTGGTTATCTCGATTGTTAGCAAGGGCTTTGGGTGGATTGGCCCTTGGGCCTTGGTTGGTTGTTTTGGCTTCTTTGGCTATGGTTACCACTGCAATGTTCTTCTACTTGCCCCTCTCCTTGTTCCTTTGTGTATGTTGATTTTTGTATGCTACATTGGCAGGGTTATGACTAGTCTCCATGACATCCTCTATGTTTTTTGTCTAAGAGAAGGCTTGACTGAGTGATTGTGGGTCAAGGTAGTATAGCTTAGATTTAATAAAATCATTAATTATCCCTTTAAATATAGACAAAATCTGGGTTTTTGCTATAGGCTCTAGTATCTCATTTAGCAGACCATTCCATCATTGGATAAACTTCTACATTGGTTCGAGGGATCATTGTTTGATCTTCATTAGCTAGTCAAGCATAGTTTTGGGCTTCAAGTTGTACTTTAAGTGGTTAATGAATTGGGCTATCATACCCTCAAGAGAGGATATAGACCCTCTAGAAAGAGCATGGTACAAGTCAAGCACTTTCCCAATTAAGGACATAGGAAAAATTCTCATAATTGTATGTGGCCAGGCTTGTAATAACATGCACCCCAAATGGAAGGTTATAATGTGAGTGTTGGGATTACCCTCACTATTATACTTCATAAATTGGGGGATAGAGACACCACGAGGTAGCGTCAAGGGTCAAACCATACAACTAATGGGATTGTCCTGATAAAAGTCCATGATCTTGACACTTTATGATGTAGATACCTTAATCCTTTTTAACTCCTCCATTAGTTCCTAGATCATTTAGAAGGCCTAATCCAAGCCCAAAGGTACCCCAATAGGTTGTAGGGTCTGAACAAAGGGTTGTGGTATTTGTTGGAAGACCTATGGCCTTACTATCAATTGTGGGATAGAGGAGGAGGGTCGCATTATAACAATGGCAGGTGGGCTGAACAAAGAGAATGATGTCTATGTCAATATTTAAGGCACAAATGAGATGAAGGGTGTGTGTGTCCCCTAGGCTACTTGGGGTTCCATGGTGGACTCCATTTGGATGGTTAAATGGTTGGTGATGGTAACCACCATTGATAATGATCACAATGATTGAGGCTCAAGAAATGGAAGGTGGTGGTAGACTATGGTACCAATTATACTTGGTGCATAGCTATGATTAGTATGGGTCCGAACATGGTTGAGTAAGGTGGGGATGAAGGTGGTGGGACATGCCCTACAAAAGAGACAAAGGGGATGGAGATAGGCCATGTTGTCTTAGGAGTGGCTTGTTGGAAAAGCATACCCAAGGCGTTTTCATGCTTAGGTTCTATCCCAAATTTATCTTCCTACTCTAGTTGTCCATCTGAGGTAGCCTTCTAGTCCTCTTCATCCATCTTAATTAGGTGAGCTAGAATGCTAGCATAGATGTTGATGAGGTGTATTTGGTCATATATGGAGGGGATATACTCCTTTCTATTATGATGTATAAGCTCAAACTCCCTCTTAGCTTTTTCTTCTATTTGTGGAATTAGCATGCAAACCTATATGTTAGCACAAATGAAGTTGAAGTGCTCTTTATTTATTATCAATAACCTAGGACTCTACCCCCTAAGTCTCAAAGACTATCTACATTTGGCTATGATGGGGTCCTTGGGGTCATATATACTCATGGCCTTTTGGTTGGACCTATTGTTGGTGAAATCGAAAGGCAACTTTGTTGACTATTCGAAAGACATGGTTATGATACTAAAAATGGCTTAACAAGGTTACAAAAGGTTGGATAAAAATGTAAATTCCAACAAGTGGAATTTTAAAAAGACTAGAAACAACAACAAAAAACTAAAAGAAAAGTTACTTACTATAAATAGTAAGGGGGTTTTCAAAGGTGGTAGATCCCTTTACTAAATATTGTAAGGGGTAGTAGCACACTCTCCCTACTCCTACCTTCCTAGTTGCACCCACCACACTAGGGTGTAGCAAAGTGGGAAAAACAAAAGGGGATAAGATGGAAGGTCTTACATCTTCTCTTTCCACATTGGAGTAAGGGGAAGGGTCGAAAACCAAAATGAAAACCATGATTTTCTAGACTATGGCTTTGGAAAGCTACAAATTTTCACAGCAAAGGGGATGGGGATTTGCTTTTTAAATCTACTAACACTGGAAAATTGAGAAAATTTTGGTAGGGATATGAATGTGACCAAAAAACCAACACTGGCTTTGGAATTTCATAGCAACTATTATAAAAATTCCTAAACCCAAACACCTACAACACCAACGCTAGGTTTGTGGGGCAAAGAGGGATGGATTACAACATTGATCTTGGTGCAGATTCAAGGTTTTTGCTAAAAATCAAAGATTTTAAATTGATAGACAATGTTGGCAATCAAGTAAGTCGATTTGGTCCTAGAAATTGGATGGAGGCCCTCCTTCTAGTGCCAAAAGATTGTAGTAGCTGAAAATTTTGGTCACTAGAAAACCAAAAATCTCGACGCAACAACCTAAACCTTGAATACCCAGAGCCTCTAAAAAGATGGGATTCAGGGTACCCTAGATGGTCTAGCAAATCACCAAGGAACTTATAAGAGGGTAAAACAAGGTAATAAAAAAGAAAATATGATTGCAGATCTAGAAATGTGAATGCATTGAAAATAAATAATAGATCTAATTCATACCTAAACCAAAATTGTAAACTTTATTTCTAGAAAAAATAAAGAGAGTTTAGAGATTATGTATAGAAATGTGCCTGAGAGTAAAGCAAGGGGTTCACTTGAATGGGGGCTTAGAGTCCATTGAAGCTAGTGTGACCCACTCCATGATTTGGATGTTTTGCCACTCCCGATGCTATCGATCCTTTGCTACTTCCATAGATCTGCAACGGTGGCTATGCTAGGGGTATGAGAGATGTGAAGGATTTTTTGATACAAATATGAGTAACTTTGGGAGTTTTGGTTCCCAAATGCTTAGCGTAGACACTCAAAATATCATAAATCTTAAGAGGGGTAACAAGGGTTACAAGGCCATTGGGGGTTTCACACTGGGATGATCCAAGAAGCAGCATGATTGCAAAGCATGCAAGTGCTCTTGGATGCAAGAATGCTTGAAATGCCAAGGGGGTGTGGCTACAAAAATTGTGAAACCTCTAAATGGTGCTTAGGGTTAGTTTTTATAGGTCTTGGGCCATGAATTTTGTTGGAAAATGGCTGTAAATTGCTGCAAATTGGCTACAAATTTCTGCCATGTTCAGGTTCGATGAGTGCCAAAATTTGGGGGTTACTATGTATGTAAAGTGTCATACCCCTATGACCATTCCATTTACTAAAAATAGTAACGAGTTCACACCATTCACACTAGCTTCATCTATTCACTCTGGGCCTTCTATCATACATGATGGAGTGCATGGTTAATGTTGGAGTCAATGAAGTGCTAAAATCTCATCCATGCTACATCAATGCTAAGGGGAAGGTACATCAATGCTGGGAGAAAGAAGTATTAATGATTGGTGAGATACCCCTACACTCAACCATACAAATATGAGCATAGCATGCACACTCTAGTTGAACTCCGTGGACTAAGTGCCTACACGCCCCATGGAACACTTAGGGTTAATTATTCGTTGTCCTCCCAGACTTACTTGTAGTTGTCACGGTGTATGGTTAAGTAAGTCTGAGGTATATGATTTTTATATCTTTTTATGTTTTTTCTCCTATGCTATTGAGTTGAAGGGTTGAGAAACTAATTACTAACTCTAACTAATGTACTAAGTCTAAATTAACCTAGCGTCAGCATCCGTTCCCACTTACCATACACACCCTAAACCAATGCAACTATGGCTACCAAATGCTAATCGTTGTTGGGATCACCACGCGTAACGCACGTGCTCGAAGTGGTCGTACTGAGGCACTTAACTAGGAGAGAAGGGTTGAGAAGTAAAGTAGTAAATAATAGATAATAAATAACAGGTAATAAATAATAATAATAAAAGCCTATTCCATGCGCTGCAAGGTTTATCTAAGAAGCTTGTATTTATTGCCGTACACAAACTTATGTTTAGGTACAATGTTTGCTTGAATAAAGATCCATTCACTTTAGGACTCCTATTGCGGGCACATGGAAAATATTAGTGATCAATCTACCAAAGTTTCCCTACTATCTAGCCTAGGATGAGGAAATAAGGGATAGCTACCTCTTATTTATAGATATGATGACGCATCGCGATATCCTGTACCCGATATTGCGGGGGATGCGATATCACGACGACTGCAATATCGCGTACACGATATCGCATCCCATCATACCCCCATGACTAAATGAAAACTCATCCTCGAGTTCTTTACAATAATATCAGGAAGGTATGGGATTATTGACTCAATGGAACTAATGGGATGACATGTGAATGAATCATCATTACAAGACACAACAAAACTGGTGTTCATGACAACAAGGGTGAACACCTTATTACATTGACATCAGGCTTAGTAGCTTGAGAGAAAGAGAGAGAGAAAGAAGTGTTGCTGCTGCCAATGCCAATATTGCTCCTTTCGTTGTCCATCCGTAAGTGCATCATCGATCTTGCTTCTTACATAGCTGTTTCAGCGCTGCGCCATTCCAAGCGTTCCCTCCAGGTCCAATCCATTGTTGCATGATTGCCATCTGCACGCACAACATAGTCTTATATTAGTAAGGGTAATTGAATCATCATGTAATTTATACCTTGCTTTGGTGTAAGTCCATTGGCTGAGTTGTGGTATGGCTGACATGGGTCCAGAGATATATGAATGATGACTACCAAAGGTGTAGGGGTTAGGAAAAAATCGAAAAAATCGGGGCTAGGAAAAAAAATTGAAAAAATCAGGCCCCATACCCCCATGACTAATCACGAACCTCCGATAGTGATAGAATGGACAAAGAAAAAGAACAAGAAGATGGATAAAAAGAGACAACTAAGACATCGATGAAATGGATGTCAAGATGGAAATGAATAGAATAAAATGGATTGCAAAAATGTTAAGGGAAAGAATTTAATAGATGCACCAAATAGGAATGTCAGTGGGTCCTCCCCAAAGCAGGCTCATTCCCTTAATGCCCTGACAAACCCACATTCAAAGAGTCTGTAGGCTCTGGGAATGTCCTTTGGAACAAGAGTTAAAGTCTTAGCTATAAGAATTTACCAAAAAGAAAATGATGTATCTACCAAAATATACACTAATGATACAACCAGCAATGAGGTGAACAATGGAGAGAAGGATGGAGAGAGAAGAATGGAATGGAGTCCCAAGAACAAGGTGGTGTACAGCCCCTTGTGTAATTCATGATTAATGTGACTTGGCAAATCTCATTCCAACTCTGGCCTCAAACCAACCACATCCAGTGACTTCGCATCAATGCATTCAGCCAATCCATCCACTTGAGTAACAAGAATGCATCTCCAAAGAGCCACCACCATTTCGATGAAATAAGGAGGAGAGAATGGAAAGCAAGAAGGGCCCTAGTTAGAGGGAACATTTTTATTTTGAGTTCCATAACCAGTGCTTGTAGCCCAAGGAATTATTTCTTCTAAGGGGTGTGCTTTGAATTCTCACTTTTTTTTTCTTCTTTTTTTTTTGTTTTTATTTTTGTGTTTTGTGTTTTTATGTGTGAGAACCACACCATGTAAAGACTTCTTATTTTTATTGTCTCAGCTTCCAATAATTGGGTAACATCAGAACGATAAGAAAACTCAAGAAGAAAACATCCAAGCACCCAAGAGAACGGCCAACACGAAAGCATAAAGTTCCCTTGAAGTCACACCGTTTTCAATCCTTAAGTCCTTCCTTAGTTTGAGAAATGCCCAGTCACCGATTCATTAAAGTTCTTATTAGAAAGGGACTGTACATTTCCAAGCTAGGAGAGACCATAGAAACTAGTGGATGGATGGATGAAGTGAACTCATTGCCCGCCATATCAAAAGAAACATACCTTAGTATCAACATCATGACTTAAAGGTAAAAACCAAACATTGGCAATCAATAAGAAAATAGTTCATACCATCAGGAAGAACACTTATTGGGTGACAAACTTACAAGGTGGATCACACACACACACAGACACACACAAAATGAAAAAGTACAACGATGTTGTAAAAAAAAAACAAGAAAAGTTAAAGAAATTTGTAAAACAAAAATGTGTAAGAAAAAAATGTGGAAAACAAAAACGTGTAAAAAAAATGTGTAAAACAAAAACATGTAAAACAAAAATGTGCAAAAAAAAATGTGTAAAACAAAAACTAAAAAGAACTGAGGGCCCCCAAATGATTAGCATAGGTGGCCATCTCCCCCATGACTGAATTGCAAGGGAGAGATCCGAATAATGAACGTCTATTTGAATTTCTTAGAAGTGCCCAACTTCTCCCAACTGATGTTCTTAGATTAAGGGGTGGAAGTTGGTGACCCTCATATTCCAATGTTTCGATGCCTTCGTTGTTGGCATGAGTTGTTCCCTTAGTTCATTCCGTGCATATTGGTTTGCTCTTTCTAGTAGCTATCAACCACAAGGTGTCTACTACTTGTGTGGTTGCTACATACAGGCACCTTTGAATTTGTAATTCTTGGGCACACCGATTACATGGAAAAGATACTGAACATTATTCCATGTCATCACCCTCTGAGTCACTGTATGTGATGCATGGAACTTTCTTCTTCTTGATCTTTCCATAAATGTTTATCTTAGATATCTACAAGGAAAGATCATGGATCCATAGGTACACATCTACTGTACTTAGTCATGGCCTTCCCATTATAATTGGGAAGCCTCCATTGTTGTTGTTAACTTCTATCACCTGAAAGTCAGCTGGGTAGGACCAACCACACACAGTGGTAATAATTTCCTCCACCAATCCCAAGGGAATGGTGTTGGACTAGTCTGCCAGCTCTAGTTGGATGTTACTCTTCTTAAGTTGGGGCAAGTTCCAGGCTTGATACATTTCTCATGATATTAAATTGACTCCGGAACCTAAGTTAAGAAGAGCCTTATGTGGTGCGTTCTCGGTGATTTGTAAATAGATTAAGGGGCTTTCAGGATTAGTTAGTTTCCTAGGAAGGTGGCCTACCTTGATCTAGTTGATTACGGTATGCATTAACATAACCGTATGTGTGAAGCTCTATTGGACTGAAGGGTGTTCCAAATTTTTGGATGGTGGAGTGTACATAGGCTCAACTGCTTGTTGTTGTGAGAGCTTGTATAGGCTTTTGGTTCTGAAGAAAGGTCTTTTCTTTTTACAGTTGTTATAACCAGCAGCAGGTTGGATATTTATAGCTCTCGCAGGGTTATATTGCTGCAGTTGAGTAGGGAGTTCCCCTTGCATTATTGGAGCAAGAGGTATGGGAACTACAGGTGGAAGAGGTGCGGATGGAGTTGGAGGATGGGATATATGTGGGATGTCTCCCAAAGGAGAAGGAGTCCTCCTAAAGTACTCCCAAACTTGGTAGTGACGTTGGAGAGTTGTGTGACTCATACAGTCACTTGGAGAAACCAGCTACTACACATAATAGCCATAAGGTTCAAGTTTCCGGTAAGGGTATTGTTGTTTCGGCGGTGGCATCCCCCATGACTATGGGTATTGTGATTGTTGAAGCTGTCCAATGGGTTGTGGTGGAGTTCCACTTGGATAGTACATTAATGGTTGGTGAAACTACCTTGGGTTACCTTGGGGATAAGGTAATCTTCAGGGTGTCTACTGTTGGTTAAGTCTCGGATTAAGTGCATACACCCCAGACTCCTGTAGATGTGAGATGATTCGACAACATCCCTTGGGATGGTCATAGTGGTAGATCTCACATCCACCATCATCGTCTGTGTTTGAATCCACAACTTCATCAGAGTTAGTAATTTTCCCCTTACCTTTGTTGTGTGCAGGGCCTGAATTTCTCCGCTTCATCTTATCTTTGTCACTACTTCATTCTGCCTTAGACTCTTCTACAATTTTCAAGACAGTTTCATGTCTAGAGTCTAAGGAATCCCAAAATTGGTCTACCTTAGCTGATACTTCTATTGTTAGCTTTTGAATCGGCAAGGTTTTTCTATTCACCAACTCTTCGAGTGGTGACTCATCCTTCTCATCACAAAATTTCACTCCCTTCTTTCGAAGGGAGGGATCCCAGTTGTATTCTTCCACACTTTCTTATTTTTGTAGTTCACCTTCTTCTTTTTCTACTTGTTCCAACAAGCAATGTACTTCATGGGCTCTAAGTTCTGATAGTCTCCCTTGGGCATAAGTCCCAAGGATTCTCCTCATCTCATGCCTTAGCCCATCTACGATGTGGTGAAGTTGATCTCGTTGAGCGTATCCATGTCCCAGGCAATAATGTAACAATGTGTAGTAGTGGCCCATGGCAGCATCCAAGGGTCCATGAGTTCCTTGCTTCCAGCCTTGGATCTGCTTATGCAAATTAGATACTCTAGAGTATGTTTCATACTTATCGTTGAAGAGTTCTAACATTGTACTCCACCTCCTGATGGTCTTTAGTTCTAAGGACTGGTACCAACTCTCTGCTTCTTTGATGAGTGTCCTTGGAAATAACTTAAGTTTTTGCCACTCATTTTCTATGTTCTGTAAGGCGCAGGCATCGTGGAATGCCTGTAAATGATACTGCGGATCAACGTATCCCCCTTCAAAGCATGGGATATTGTTCATGTCTAAATGCTTAATTTGACTATCTTTTAAATGCCTTGTTGGAATTCCTACTACCTCTGTTATGTCAAGCATACTTTGGGTGGCAAGTAGGGGCTCTTCATGATCATCTCTTTCATGACACCTGTGATGTCTTCATTGTTCCCTATTTTCCCTTTGTTCATGCCCTTGTCCTCTCTCTCGACTTTCCCGTCGAGTTCTCTCATTTTGCCTACCTCTATCCTCACCATTATGTTCATGGTGGCTGTGCCCAGAGGTGGAAGGAGAGGGTGAGTGATGAGATGAAGGAGAAGAGGAAGGGGAACCATCGTCATGGCGATGCTTCTTGCCTTCTCTTCAGCTACTACGGCGCCAATCGTGATGATGATCAAAGTGCTCGTCCTTGTTATATGTTGTTGTTCCCTCAATGAATAGTTGACATTCACGGGGATCAGAACCAATGTTATGTATCGTTGATCGTAAGTTCTAATACCCAACCTCCTCACCATCATTAGGAGGGGGAACATCATTTGATAGAGAACCCATTATAATGGGTTCATCATCTCCTATTTCGCTAAGGACGTGCCGGCCTTTGCCCTTCAACAATGTATGTTGGCTCTCTTGCCTTGAGTCCCTCATACGTTGTAAAGCTATGGGATGGTAATCCCTCATGTCAAAATCACCCATAACGTATTCAGCGTAAAGCTGTGTCATGCCAATCTATGCCAAAGCACTGAGGAGCATGTTTGGGACTGATCGATCTGGAGGTAACATGATGTTACCTTGCAAATCTCTCCATCGCAACTATTCGTCTTGATGGAGGATAAAGGTAAAGTCTGAAATATACTCATCAGGATGAGTATAGACTATCTGGTATTGTTGAGGACTTGGCAGATTTAGGTTATGTGTTTGATGCTACCAACTTTCCTTTGTATTATCCCTAGGTGGTGAGTTGCTCTTGTGAGAAGAAGACATTGTTATTTATTAGTGTGCTAATTAACCGTTATATAATTTTTTCTTTTAATTAACCCAAAGGTTCGTTTAGGTTCCCAACGATGTGAGTGATATCCTATGTTCTATTCAGCACATAAACACTTAGTCCCCGACAACGACGCCTATGATGAGTGGCGAGATACCCCTACACTCAACCATACAAATACAAGCGTAGCATGCGCGATCTGGTCGAACTCCACAAACTAAGTGCCTACATGCCCCATGGAACACTTAGGGTTAATTATTCGTTGTCTTCCCAGACTTACTTGTAGTTGTCACGGTGTATGGTTAAGTAAGTATGAGATATATGATTTTTATATCTTTTTATGTTTTTTCTCCTATGCTATTGAGTTGAAGGGTTGAGAAACTAATTACTAACTCTAACTAATGAACTAAGTCTAAATTAACCTAGCATTAGCATATGTTCCCACTTACCGTACACACCCTGAACTGATTCAACCGTGGCTACCAAACGCTAATCATTGCTAGGATCACCACACGTAACGCACGTGCTCGAAGTGGTCATACTGAGGCACTTAACTAAGAGAGAAGGGTTAAGAAGGAAAGTAGTAACTAACAGATAATAAATAATAGGTAACAAATAACAATAATAAAATCCTATTCCATGCACTACAAGGTTTATCCAAGAAGCTCGTCTTTATTACTGTACACAAACTTGTGTTCAGGTACAATGTTTTCTCTAATAAAGATCCGTTCAATTTAGGACTCCTACTACAGGCACATGGAAAATATTCTATCTCTGGAGTGATCAATCTACTAGAGTTCCCCTACTGTCTAGCCTAGGATGAGAAAACAAGGGATACCTACCTCTTATTTATAGATATGATGGTGCACTGCGATATCGCGAGGGATGCAGCCCATGAGATATCGTGTCCCATCAAGTATCAATGTTGGGGAAAGGTTATACCCCTCCATGCAAGGCATTGTTGATCCTACATCCCTCCACACTGGGATTAGGTGAGATATACCCTGTAACAAGTATCTCCAGCATAGAAAATGATGCATCCCCCCC
>MNCI01020141.1:85238-99796 GCA_015680685.1 Gnetum montanum | reverse complement strand
ACCCATCAAATTGCCATTGTTAGCACCCAAAAGGCATTTTTGACCCCCCCAAGCCCAAGTATAGACATTACATATCTTTTTCTAGTTGGGGGATGAGGCTTTGATCACTTATGAGGCATTTTTTAGTCCCAAAAGTATAAAGTATGTGAAATTGCCCTTTCATGAATATAATCTTCATATTTATAATGAACTTCTTACCTTAGGTTTCATGGGGTGAAGGTTATATGATGAAAAAAATAGTTACAAAATGCAAATTTTGGTGGTGTTTCATACTTCTATATAAGGAAGGATCAACCAATGAAGTATCATCGTTCCTTTAAAGCTTCATATTTTGGAGAAGTGGAGTTGTAGCAATCTTGGCTTCCTCTAGCTCATACTTTTCAATGATGACCTTGTGGATCATTAAACTTAGAAAGGCGGGGAGGGGTGCAAGGGGGAGGGGGAGGGATGAATAAGTTCTTCAAATTAAAAAATTTTCAAACAAAGCATACAGAAAATTTAACATGGTTCCCTAACTTGGGTAGTCCACACTCAGAGGGTAGATCGCAAGCACATCTCCAAATTTTTTTAATCTCAAATGTGGCTTGAAGGGTCAACACCCTTTATAGTCTTCAAGTCCTACTTTGGAGTGTTGTGCTATAGCACCAACAACTCAATCCTACTAGGTCCCATTAGGCTTGGAATGTGGTTTCCAAGCATCTACAACCTTTATAATCTTGAGCTCCAATTTGGAGTGTTGTGTCACAACACCAATCACTCAATCCCATAGGATCCCAACAAGCTCAAGAAAGATGTCTTTCCACAAGAAGCACATCAACCCTACAGAGAAACAAGAGAGAACAATTATAAGGGATAATTGCAACTTAGTTTGCTGATCCTTGTACTTTGAGGTACAACACACTTTACAATGAATAAATGATGATACAATGAAGAGCAATAGAGATTACAATGATTGACACAATGATTACACATAAGATTGCACATTTTTCATGTTTCCAAATCCATCTTGGAACTAGTGCAATGACTAGCCAATGGTCGCTAATGGTCATGCAAGACATCTTCCCTGTGCCTATGACATCTTTCTGTATTTGTCTTCTATTTTGGAAAGAAATTTTTATCTGGGAAAGACATCTATTTTTGGAAGATGTCTTTGTCTGATGAAAGATGTCATTTTGAAACTAGCTTGCATTCTATGAAGATGTCTTTGCTTGATGGAAGATTTCTTTGCCTAAGGAAAGATATCTATTGTTTCTTAAAGATTTCTTTGCCTCTACATCCTCCAATTTCTACCAAGATATCGACTATTTCTCAGAGACATCTTTCTTCAACCTTCCTTTGCATGATGAATTATTCATTCCTTGTCCATAACCATGAGCTTCTACAAACCTTCTTGTCTCAATCCAAGTTCTTGTCCTGCAAGCACAAACAATCTCACACACAAACAATTTTTCCTTCCATTTTTCTTAATGTTTTGACATACTAAAAGGTCCACTTACCTATGCATACTTTGATTGGTGCATCTTCAAAAAATCTTCTTCTTGATTAATTTGGATTCCAACAAAATATTTAAGGACTTCCATGTCCTTCATCTCAAACTCACCTTTTATAACATGTTTGAATTTCCATTAAATTTTTTAGATGTAGCCATAAAAACCAAGTCATTAACATAGAGTGAAATAATGATCAAAATAGAACCTTTATGTTTAAATTACAAGGTAGGATTAAACATACAACTCCTATAATCATTCTTGAGAAGAAAATTCATTAATTCTTTGAAACCAAGCTCTTGGAGCTTGCTTCAAGTCATATAAATCTTTATTCAACTTGTATAACTTTTTTTCTTATTCTTGAACCTCAAAACCTTCAAGCTGATAAAGATAAATCTCCTCTTCTAATTTTCCATTAAGAAATGTAGAATTAACATTCATTTAATAGAGTTTCATATCTTTATGAGTAGCAAGGAAGACCATAATATTCATAGTCTCAAATCTAGCAATAGGAGCAAAATCTCATCATAATCTACATGCTTCTTTTCAAGAAAACCTCTTGCTATAAGTCTCGCCTTGTGTGCAATAATTTTACCAACTACATTATATTTGGTTTTGAATATCCATTTGGTGTCACAGACTTTCTTCCCTTTTGGCCTATCCACCAATGTCCAAGTTTCATTTCTCTTAGTAGAACACATTTCCTTCTTAATGGCTTTAATCCAAAATTGAGATTTGAGAGCCTCCTTGACATTTGAGTGCTCATGTGTAAGAGTAGCATATGCTACATGAGCAAAGGCTTGACTTCTTATCATTCTTCTATTAAATTCTCTATCCAACATTTGAGAGGATGGGTGGTCCTTTTTCACTTGAAGTCTTGAGCTATAGTTTGTGGATTATAGGATGACAACACCTTTTAATATGCCATTTTTAGACATTTTAGAAAATTGCAGTGTATTCACACTCCTCCCAGTTTTCTTTAGCTTAATTAAATAGATCACAAAACTCAATGTAGAATTCTTTAAGACTCTTGTTACCTTGCCTTAGGAATTTTAACTTCATGATAGTCTCTTGCCTCTAATGAGAATTTTCAAATTTTATTCTCAACCTATATTTCATCATATTCCAATATCTAATGGATTGACCATTTTATTTTTCATAACCATGGTACTCCTTTTTCTAATAAGTAGAAGTCATTCCTTCTAATTTGGATTCAAAAATTGGTATCCTTAAGTGATTTAGTACCTCTTCCAACTCAAAGTTCTTGTCAAGTACCTTCAACCAACTTGAAAAAGCATTGGTGCCATCTACACCATTGAAAATTTTTGATTCAATGTACAAAAGTCTAGCAACATTTCTAAATGCTCTAGCAAGCCTTTCCTCATGTTCATCTTCTAGCTTGTTAGGACAAAAAGTAGTTACAACACTTGAAGCCCTTGGAATCCTCATATAAGAAATAGTATTCCCTCCCATTAGAATCCTTAGCTGATGGATTTATACACTTCCATATTTGGATTGTCCTTCCTCATTATTTTCTTTGTCTCTACTAGGCTATGAAAGTTTTTCATCTGAACATGAATGTTCATCATCTCTATATGTTGGAATATGATTAGGACTAACATTCTTGTCTACCTTTATACCAATTTTGTGACATTGCATTCCTGAATGTCATGGAAAATGTCAAATATACATTATATTAGACATTATGTGTAAGAAGACAATAGACCAAATGTCAAATACATGTAACATTCGACATTATGCATATAGAAATTAACAAGAAAAGTGTAGAAAGAGAAAGAAAAAAATGCTTTATTGGTATAGAATAAAGTATTTGGATCATGCTCTAAGAGTATTCCTTTGGATTTTCTTCCTTTGGCATCTATCCCCTTAGAGGCAATCTTACACTACCACCATGGTTAGGCCTATAATCGGCCAGAAGGGATGGCTAGTCCACTTCCTATCCCACTTCACCCAAGTATCATGACTTACCTTTATCAGCTCTACCACTCCATGCTAGCATAACTTCTAAGCCTAGGTATAAATGACTTAGATTAAACCCCCAAATTTTACTTGAAGAGACATGTTCGTTATTACAATGCATCATTTCGGGTCTTAATTACAACATTCCATTTTGGGTCTTGTTATGATAATAATAACGCTTGTTATGAAGAGGTACCATCTTTGTTATGTAGCAGCACCATTTGGGAATGAGGACATTATAAATTTCATCCAATTTAGAAACCATCAATTGGAAGGTGGACTTCGTGCTCTTCATATCTCTATTCAATGCTTGAACCTATTTCTTTTTAGATGTCATAAGTATTGGGAAAAACCTTTAAAAAATTATAAGAAACAATAAACCAAAAGCTATTTTACCAATTTAAGCTAGAACAAGTTTACTTCAATATTAAAATCATCTTCCAAACACTAAATCAAGATATTATAAAAGCATAATCTATTTGCTAGAGAATAAGAAAACTAGCTATCTTCAATTATTAAAAAGAAGATTACATCAAGGTTTCAAGATCCACAAGATATCCAAAACCTCTCTAAACACTCAAACAACATTGCGAAGCATGAGGCTCTACAATTATACCATGATTGTTCTTAATGTAAGACAAAACCAAAAAGAGTCTCTCTCACAATTTGGTACATGAAGCATGATTTGACACTTAAGGTAGGAAAAAATTAAGTGGATTCAGAAAAAAGAGAAAACAAAATTTCAAGGGAAAGAAAAAAAATATAAATTAGAGAAGGGATCCAAGTCCAAATCTGAAGACAAGTATGACAACCAAGATAAGAAGACAGAGAAGGGTGATGAGAAAGACAAAGCTAAGAAGTATGAAGGCAAGGGAGGAAAGGGTCAAGACAATAGCTCATCCAAGATTCAATGCTTCAAGTGTGAAGAATAGGAACACAAGCCAAGGGCAATGTTTACTTCATAAGGCAACCAAGGACAAATATGTACAAACCATGAAGGTGGAGGGAACATCAAGCTAAGCTCTTCATAGAGGTAATCTTGATGCTCCTAAAATTGAAGAAGTTTCTAAATTAAATTTTTATGCATTTATGGGGAATGTGAATAGAGGAGGCCACCCTAATAGAAAAAAGTTATTTTAGATTGGGGCTAGATGTTTGCATAGTGGGGAATGAATTCATGTTTTAATTGATGGGGAATTCCAACCAAATATTATTTCTTCTAGGACAATTTCTATATTGGATTTGATAACTAATCATCATCCTAGACCCTATAAAGTTCATGGCTGTCTAGAGATTTCTATCAAGAGGTGAGAAAACATTGTACTTTGAAATCTAAAGTTGGAAGTTTTCATGATTTAGTGAAGTGTGATGTGCTTCCAATAGATTTTGCTAATGTAATTCTTGATAGAACTTAAAATTTTAACAATGGTGCTCAATTTTATAAAGAAAGAAATGTATGGAGTGTAGCTAAATTTGATGGAATCCATGAGCTTATTCCCAAGATAGTTGAATAAGTGAGGGAACAAAGCTCATTAAATGCTTCATTAATTCTTCTCAAAGAGAAAATATATTAAGGAACCTAATGAAATAGGTTTTAAATTTATTATTATGTCAATAGTTTCTTCTAATCATGATGATGTGAAGGTTGAACTTCCTATAAGTGTGTTAGGCTTGAAGAAGAAATTTTCCAAGGTGTTTAAGGGAAAATTGAATGGATTGTTTGAGTGATTAGTGATGCCATTTTGGATCATGAATGCACCTACTACATTCATGAGGTTTATTCATGATGTATTGAAAAACTTAATTAGTACATGTTGTATTATCATTTTTGACAATATTTTGGTGTATAGCTCTAATGAGAAGAGCACTTGGATCACTTGTGGATGATGTGTCTTAAATTGAAGGAGGTACAATTATTGATTAATGTGAAGAAAAGTCCTTTTATCAAGATGAAAATCACATATTTGAGTCATGTGGTTTCTAAAAATAAAATTTGAATGGAAGTCACCAAGGTGAGGCTATTAGGAATTGGCCAACTTCTAAGAACATTGGGAAGGTAAGATTATTCCTTGGTTTAGTAGGTTTTTATAAATAGTTCATTAAAACTTTTTGTGGTATTTCTTGGTCTATGTTTGATTTTTTGAAGAAAAATAAAGATTTTAGTTAGGATAATGAAACCCAAGGAAGCTTTGACTTATTGAAAGAAAAAATTATCAGCAAACTGATGCTTGCAATTCTAGATTTTCAAAATCTTTTTCAAGTGCAGATGGATGCAAGTGCACTTGCCATTTGTGGGGTACTTTCACAAGAAGATAGGACTATTGCTTTCTTTTCAGTAAATTTGAATGAGTCAAGGAAAAAATATAGCATATACAAGAAGGAGTTGTACACTATTCTTCAAGTAATCAAACATTGAAGGCCTACTTGTTGTTGAAGAAGTTCACTTTGATGATGGACCACAAAGCACTATAATTTTTGAATTCTCAAAAAATATTTAGTGAAAAGCATGTGAAGTAGGTTGCATAGTTGCAAGAGTTTAATCTTCTTTTGAAACATAAAAGTGGAAAAGCCAATGTGATGGTTGATGCTTTGTCTAGGGTGCATGTGGTGAATTTCAATGTAGCTCATGTGGAAGGTATGAGTAATTTTGCTAATTTTTATAAGCATGATGTTGATTTTGGGTAGGTTTGGAAGAGCCTAAAAGAGCCATTGTTAAGTAGGTTAAGATAGTGAAGGGACTATCATATTCAAGAGGAACTGTTATTCAAGAATAAGAAGGTATATATTCCTAATTGTGATTTTAGATAAAATATTTTATTTGAAAAGCATTATAGTGGCATGGTAGGTTATATGGGTATGAAAAAAAACATTGGAATTATGGGTAGGCACTATTTTTGGCTTGGTATGATAATCCAAGTTTTGACATTTATGAAGAAGTGTTTGACTTGTCAAAAATTCAAAGGAGGTAAACAAGGGGATGGACATTATATGCCTTTGCCAATTTGCAAGGGTCCATGGAAAATTATGTCTATGTATTTTGTAAGGATATTTCAAAAACCAAAAGTAGAACTGATGCAAGTTTTATTGTTGTGGATAGGTTATCCAATATGACACACTTCATTCCATGCAAAAAGATAAGTAATGCTTCTCATGCTACAAATTTGTTTTTCATCATGTTATGAAGTTGCATGGAATTTCTTTTGAATATTATTAGTGATAGAGTCTCTAAATTTACTAGTCATTTTTGGAGGTCCCTTTGGGAGGATCCCTTTAAGAAGCATGAGTGCTTGATCCATTTGGGAGGATCCCTTTAAGAAGCATGAGTGCTTGATACATTGGGAGGATTAGTCTATAGATGATTTTGTATGGATCCATAAAACCAAACTTCATAAGTAAGGGACCACTTTAATCCCTTCTTCCTTGTTTACAAAAGTTTACTTTTTAAAGGGTGGGAGATCTAATATAGAGACACCTCTTCCAATTTCCTTGTTGTCTTCCCTATGTATGTGTTTTTATAGATTTCAACCTTTGTGAAGATATTTTGTAGGTAATGCAGTCATCTTGTCTAAGATCTAAGCTCTTAGGAGAGATGTCTTGAAAGTCAGGAGATGTATTGACTGGGAGTTGAGAGCTTATAGAAGACATCTTGGGATTTTTAATAGACATCTTAGACAAGATGTCTTACTAGAACATGATATGTTCTAGATCAGTGTAAGATGTCTTATTTGAGATATCTTAGGATGGGATGAGATGTCCTAGATTCAAAGGAGATGTCTTAGGCCCATAGGAGACATCTCCTCAAAATGAATAGTTTGATAGTAACATGTTTCAAAAAGGCTAGAGATGACTCAAACAGGTAGTGCAACATTCCAAATTAATGTTTCAAATAGTAAAATATCTTCAAGTTGAGCTTGAGGAAGATTTCCTAGGATTTTTTTCTTGATTGATTAATAAATATGGATTATGTTTCATGCTTGTACGGTGGAGATGGATATGGAGAGATGTGAGTGAGATGTCAAGAGAGCACATGCAAAGAGCACATGAGTGTATTTGTAGCTCTTACTTAATTGTTGAGTATTGGCCTAATTTCTCTTGTGTCTTTTGAGTTAAGATCTTAGTCCTAGGAAATGGGAGAGATTCTCTTTTAGTTATGTCTTCAATTGAGAATAACCATTATGTGGTTGTAGAGCCTTATGCTCTGCATCATTGTTTGAGTGTTTTGAGAGGTTTTGGATGTTTTGTATGTCTTAGAATCTTGATGTAATATTCTCTTTGCTAATTGAAGATAGCTAGTTTTCTTTTTCTTTTCTTTTTTCTAGCAAATAGATTCTCTTTTCATAATATTTGGATTTAGTGTTTGGAAGGTGATTTTAATATTGGAGTGAACCTTCTCCATAAGGTACCTAAGTGTTCTAATGATCTCACCTCTACATTGATATTGATCTTAAATCCTAATTTCATCAGAACGTATGATTCTTTGCAATCCTTCATATTTTACTTTTCCAATAGATTTTTCATATATTTAGTTTTGGAAACTGTTATGTCACTTGCTATCCAATTAAGTTTCATTCCCAAGTCAAGATTAAAAATATCAAATCATAATGATAGTTGATGTTTAAACCACTCCATGATATTCAAGTTAATTATTACCACAATTATATCATCAACATAAAGAGCTAAAATCATTTGTAGTATTTTTTTTCTCTTTATGTATGTAGAGGTTACTATCATCCTATGATTTACTAAATCCATAGTTGATCAAAAATTGATCAATATTTTGATACAAAACTCTTGGATCTTGTTTTAATCATAAATTACTTTTTGTAACTTATATACCATCCTTTCATTTTTTACAAATCTTTTTGGCTACTCCATGTATATTTCTTCTTATAATTCTTCATATATGAATGCTAATCTAATATTAATTTGATGAATGTTTTACTTCATCTTAGCACACAAGGATATGATTATTTGGAAGATGACCATATGAGCGATGGATGCAAATCTCTCCTCATGATATATTTCTTTTATTAGAAAAAAGCCTTTTCTTACTTATCTATCTTTATACTTATACAACATTCCATCTTCCTTAAGTTTGATCATAAAGACCCACCATTTCTTAATAGGCTCTCAATCCTTGGAATATGGTACTAACTCCCAAACTTCTCTCTTTTCTATCATGGCCATTTTAGCCTTCATTGGCTTTTTCTAACAATCCATACTGAATGCTTCTACCATAATATTTGGAATCTCTTACTTAACATCGTAACATTAGCTATGAAATCATTATCATGTAATTCCTAATATTGATTTCTTATAAATATTCATTCATTTATATGTAAGTTGGCTTAGTCACCTATAATCTTAATGGTTTGTTTCCATTCTTTGGATCTTTTATGTGCTATATTCCTTCTTCATAACTAGTATTAACACTTTCTCCATGATCAATTTTAGCTTCGTATTTTGATGAGTTTAGTATGACTATATTTTCTTGGTTCATAGAACTTTGAAAATCATAGTCTAAATCATAATATTTTGATTTAAGATTTCTTTCTTTTGTATTATCTTCATAAAAGCTATGTTATGTGGTTTCATAGCTCCTTTTTGTTTCTAATAGTTCTTCTTCATTAAACATAAGATCTCTCATAACAACTAGCTTCTTAAGTTTTGGATCCCAAATATGATATCATTTCATATGAATGCCATATCCAATAAAATATTCTTCTCTTACTTTAGGATTAAATTTAATAATAGAAGGTATATGGTAGTATACTCAACATCCAAATACATTCAAATGCATAAGTTTAGGCTTCCTACCATTTCATATGGCATTTGGACATGCAAATCATAAATATATAGTATGACTCCAATTAATGATATGAACAGTTGTTTGTATAACTTCCACCAAAAATGCATTATCTAATTTTTATTAAGATAGCATGCATCTTACCATTTCTCCAATGGTTTTATTCTTTTATTTAGCAACTCCATTTCATTTTGGATAGCAAAGCATAATTTTTTGATGAATAATTTCTACGTTTCTTAAATATTCTTGAAACTATGTGCTCATGTATTCTAAAACATTATAGATTTATGACTTCATAATTAGAAATTTAGTCTACTTTTCCACTATGACCTTGAATTCTTTAAAGGTCTCAAATACTTCACTTTTAAACTTAAGAATATAGATCCAAACCTTATGAGTGAAGTTGTCCAAATAGATTACAAAATATTTTTCTTCTCTAAGCAAAGTTACATTTTCATATAAGTCAACATTCAAATGGATAATCTCTAGTTTTGATTTTCTTATTCTTCATACTGGAAAAAACTTTGATCCTATTTATTTTCCTATTACACATGATTTATAAAACATCTCCCTATTTAAGTTGAAGTGTAGAAAACTAGTGGATGTGTACTACAATTTTTGCATATAACTTTTATTCATGTACTCATGTTTTTCATGCCATAATTTATCTTTATTTGTTTTGTGAGTTGTAACACAAATCACTTCTCTAATATAATGCAACTTAAAGACATCATTTTTTCCTTTAACTCTACTAACTCCTTTTGGGATTTCTCTTCTAATATGGTGCATCTTACATTATTCTCTTGATTTTTTTCAAATAAAAATTTGAATCCTAATTTCACCAACTCTAGAAATTAAGAGAAGATTGTGATCTTTTAGGGCTAGTATATAGTATATATTATTAATTTGAACTAGTTGATTAGTGATTTTTAGGTTGATATAACTAATCCCCTTATACTTATAGATGACTCTAGTAAGTGTAATAACTTCTCTTGCATTAATAGTACATAGGTGATGAGTGGCGAGGTACCCCTACACTCAACCATACGAAATGAGCGTCGCACGTGCGATCCGGTCGAACTCCGCAGATGGACTAGTTGTGGCACCTAGATAGTTATCCTTAGGTCGCAATTCGCTGTCTTCCCACCTGGACTAGTATTGCATATGTCATGCATGGTTTAGTCCAGATGAGGTGTATGATATGTTTCTAAATCTAATGCTACCCCTGAGACAAGGGAAAATAATGTTAACTAAGCTAAGCTAGGGGAAAAAGGGTAAGAAAATCTAATCTAGCCAAAGTGCAATGAGCAACTGATTCCTTGATCAACCGTACACATCTTGGACTTCATGCACAACTACCACTGGGACTACCAAGCGTAGGTCCTAGGTACACCACTAGGATTACCAAGTGCAAATCCCAAATACGCCACTGGGTTACCAAGCATAGATCCTAGCTACACCACTGGGCTACCAAGCAGTCACACTTAAATGCTCGTAATCAAGTCGTACTCGTTCCCCCTTCTAGGAGTTTAAGGGTGAGAGAGAAAATAGTAAATAACATTAAATAAATAACAAATAAATAAATGACAAAGTGAATGCTGCAATGATGAAGAAATCTCAATCTTTATTGTCGGTCATGTGCGTGTCCAAGTATGGCACACTCGAATAAAGATACCATACAATTACATTTACCACACTGCGGGTAGACACGGGAAAAAAATCTAACTCTGGAGGGATCAAACTACCAGAGCTTTGCTACTCTAAAACTAGGATGTCAAATGAGGGAGACACGATATTGTAGGGGAAGTTGCGATATCGCGTATGCGATATCACATCAGACGCAATATCGCGTACACGATATCGCGGTCAATGCGCAACGCGTCTCATCATACTCCCACGACTGAATAAAAACTTGTCCTCAAGTTAAAGTGAGAACAAGCTACATTGATTACACAGTGGATAGGTATGGGATTATTAGATGGAAAAATGGGATGATGCTGCAGTGTGGGAAGAAAACAAAACAAAGACACAACACATAGAATATTTACAAAAATTTGGAACTCATGTAGTTCCTGGTGACGGTGACTCCTCCATAGGTGTCTTTCCCTTTTCTTGCACTCCAAGTCTTGGGATTTGATAGCGTTGAGGTATGGCCTAGAGTTTCTCCTCTTGTAAGGCCTTGAGTGCCTTGGTGTGCATTTTGCGCTTGTGCCATAGAGGCAGCCTAGTCAGCCTTCTCTTTTTCTTCTGCCACCTTCTTATTTTTTGTAATTAGCTTTTTTAATTGCTTAGTTCTGAAATTTTCCAGTTGGTCTATGGGAAAAAATTGCAAAGGATCCCGCTATGCTTCCTGTAAGGTTACGAGCTGCTCTTGTAATTTCCGCACTTCAACTTCAGCATGCTCGGCCCTTACTTTGGATAGGACCAGCTTCCCCTTTGTGAAAATGAGGTCTGATTGAATTGCCGTTACATCCTTGGGGATGTCAAATAGAGATGTTAAAACTTGTCCTATTTGAAGTAATATGGCTAGTGCATCCTCATGTTCCACAGGAGTCATTGAGGTTCCGACAAGAGTTTGAGCATCCTGTGCTCCTGAAAGATCTACCGGTGGCACAACAGGAACGTTAAAGGACTCTTTGATGTGGTCAGCGATCACTTCAGTAGCTCCCGCAGCATCCTGGTGTTGCATGACCACTACAATGGCCCCTTTACCAGTCTCTAATTGCACTTGAAAAGATTCCGCGTTTTCAGAGATCTGTTGTGACCATATGCTTTCCCCTCCTACTGTTTGAATTGATAGCTCACCCCTTGTGCGATCTAATGAAATAGTAGGCTATTCAGCATCATCAATGATGCGGAAGAGTTTTGCGTCATCACAACTTCCCTAACTAACCGTCTCAGCGATGGCCCGAAAATGGTCCATCGATAGTCTATAGTCTTGTGGCGGCGGCCGATCCTTGCCTGTGCTGGGTCCTACTTCTTGTTGTTGGCTGGGACCTATGGCTGGAGGTTGAATAGGTCCTACAAGTTGAGTTGTAGGTGATCCAATCATGTGTTCTTCTTCTTCATCTGGTCCCAGCTCTTTGCCAGTGCTCTTTCTTAGAGCTGGAGCCTTTAATAACTTAGCATAAGAAGCATTCTGGGCCTTTCGGAGGACGTCATTTGTGTATCCCCGAATACCAGCCTGTCGGCACAGTTTTCTGATAAGGCAGGGAAAAGGCAACGCCATCTTCCCTGACTTGCGTTCTTCGAATTGCCTTAGGATCTCCGTTAAATATAGATGGGGAAGGTTAGCGTTAACCTTTCCCATCAACACTGCACATCCTCTTGTCGCATATGTTGATATTCTTTTTAAACCTTTTGTGGGGAAGAGGAGATAGGTTCCAATTTTGAAATAAACCCGCTCTTCCGTTGTCAGCTCACCAAAAGCTTTATCTCTGCCATAAGCCTTCTCTAACCAGTCCTTTTGCACATCAGGGTCTGATCGGGTAGATAACCGAGCAACCTGTGGGCCTGAATTCGGAAGGTTTAACACTTCCAAAATTGCCTGTGTAGAAAAATCAACTGTCACACCACAAATGTTAACTGTGGTGCCTTGCTCCTTATTGTGCCAGAACAGGTACGTTTCACCTAAGTACCAGGAACCGCTCTCAAAGAGGATAGGCCATAAGGGAGACCCTTTAAGGTGATCCCTAACAGCCTCAGGAGCAAACTCTGCAAAAGGTTTGAAGTTAAGCTCCACAATCACCGCAGCAATTGTGGACTTCGTGTGGATAGCCTGAACATATTCTGGAGGTAACATGAGTTGTTGTCCCAGTTCAGGCGCAGCAGCAGCTCCTCTTTCTGCCTACCCGGACCATCTTGTAGGAGGTTCTTCTTGATGGATGCTAAATGATTACACCTCCTATTCTGCATGTTGTTTGATAGGAACCCATCTTCCACCTCTCTGAGGTTTTTTTACCTTGCCTTGAACAGGACCCTCTCGCTGTGCACATTTCAGGGCCATCTGCAATCACACGGGCCAAACGTTAGTAAGGTTGCTTTCAAACTCAAGTTATACCTTACTACACGCCTTTGATTGAAGATCTTATGTTAACATGTGATCGTGCCCAAAAATTATGATAATAAGTCCTATGACTTAGGCGGATTTCGTTTTAATCTCCTGGTATACTTAAGGTCATATGATTTTTGGCACAATTTTGTTTTTTTTTAGTGTTTACCCTAATTGATGTCCTTTGGGCAATGAGAAATTTCAAAAAAATTTATGCACTATTTAGCATGTGTGCCCACTCCCCCATGACTAAGTTGACACTCCTGGATCAAGTAGGTTCAGACGAAATGAAAATTGGAGTACCAGTGAGCGAGTTATGGATATGGAAGCAAGGGATGTGCAATCGCAAGTCGTAGAGAGAAATTTGAAAAAATTCCCCTGCATGAACAGTTGCAAATAATGTTGATTAGCACAGGGGGGTCATGTATATATATTTTTACTGAAGTTAGGGCACTTAGAGAATGTACCGAATTTTTAATATTTCTTTGAAATTAAACAATATAAACTAAGGACATCTTAACGATTGTTATAGGGTTCCAGGGTAATTCAACTAGTTCTAAAGGCACGAAAATTATGATGGTGTGGAATTTATCAATAAGGACCTCGGATGGTAGAGAAAAATGCTATGTGGTGGTAATAAGGAAAAGAAAATTATGAAAAATTAAGCTGAGGGTAAGAAATTGTGTGTTCTAGCTAGAGAATTAATGAAGATTACAACAAAATTACACAAATGGGTCCTCCCCAAAGCAGGTTTCAACCTATTATTCCCTTGTGTAAGAACACTTAAAGTGTCCGTGGGCACTAGAAGGGTTAAATGTAATCTACACTAACTCCACAAAACACACACATATAAATATCACCGGAATGAGATGAAAATTTTATGTTACATGGGTCATGAACTACAATTACATGAACAGTGAGATGAGATGAAGTATAGAAAGGGATCGAAGAGATTGGGACATGAGGCAACTAACCCAGGGCACAATGAATCCTACATGTAAAGCATGATTAATGTGTCATTAACACATTAAAAGATAAAAAGATAAAAAGATAAAACAAAAAGTTGAAAATTGAAAAACTGGAAAACAAAAAGTTGAAAAATTAAAGAAATAGAAAAATATTTATTAATCTTGCTTGTCATTGAAATGGGGGATGTCCCCCATAACTAGTCAGTTGAGTATGGCAAGGATTAATAAATGGGAAATGAGGATCCTTGCATATTGGAAATATTAAA
>MNCI01020141.1:47459-84954 GCA_015680685.1 Gnetum montanum | reverse complement strand
GATAAGCATTTGGATTCGGAAAATGTGAAGGGTGCCTCCAGTCTAAGGGTGGTCTCCCCCATGACTGGGATTGTTGCCACTGTGGTCGAACACAGTATCTCTGTATGAACTCTGGATGTAACATGTTTCCCCAATGCTCTTGTAGATGTAACAATATTAGGGATTGGCCTTTGGGGTGATCGTACAGGCATATGTTGCATTCATATGTATCACTGGCAGTTGAGTGCTTATTCCCTTCATTCTTTTTTTCCAAATGTCTCCTATTTTTTCCTACTTCTTGGGTTGTCAAAACTCTATCTCCAATGATGTTGATATATTCTCCACACTTTTGATTAATCCATTCCAACATCTTATTGATCTTTGCCTTAGCTTCTTCTAATGTTTGTTGTATTGGCAAAGATGATNAGTTAATATTTTGGTCCCGTTGATGTTTTTCAACACTCTCCCATGTAGCTATTTCTCCTTCTTCTTTTGCTACCCGCTTAATAAGCTCTTGGATTTGATGGGTTCGTAGGTTATATAGTTGACCTCAGGCATACATTCCTAAGGTCTCTCTTGTTTCATTACATAGCCCATCAATGATATGATACATTAGCCTTTCCTTGGAAAACCCATGGCCTAGATAGTTGTTTAATAATGAATAATATCTTTCTAAGGCCATTTCCAAGGGTTCATGTTTTGCTTGTTTCCATCTTTGGATTTTTTTCCTCAAGGCTGACACTCTTGCGTAGGTTTGATATTTTTCATTAAAGACCTCTACCATTGTTGACCAGCGTCATATCGTATTTGGTTTTAATGATCTATACCATACTTTAGCTTGGTCAAAGAGTTTCATAGGAAAGAGCTTCAGTTTTTGCCTACTATTATCAATGTTATTCCATGTACAAGCATCGTAGAAGGCTAGTAAGTGTTGTTGCAGATCTAAGTCATAGCCTCCTAAAAATTTCAGAAAGTTATTTAAATCGAGCCTGGGTAGACGGCTCTCTTTACGATGCCTACGTGAGATTCGAATGGCCTCTTGTATTTGTGTTAGGCTTGTAGTGGCCAGTGGGCGTTCATCGTCATCGGGTAAGTTAGGCTTTCATGCGTTGTGATGATGTTGTTTTCGTTCATGCTTATAGGAAACTCCCACTTCAGGTTGCGTACTCCAATCTTCATCGTTATATAGTTCATTGGTTCTCCAATGAACTTCCTCACTAAGTGTGGCGTTATTATTATCTTGTAGGAGAGGCATTGTTGTCTGTGAATTTATGTGAATTTTTGTAATTAGTTCTTTTTTAAGAGATATATCGTTAAGTTCTTTACAGCGACCTTGAATGATATAACTAATCTAGATAACTAGCAACATCCCCGGCAACGGTGCCTATGATGAGTGGCAAGGTACCCCTACACTCAACCATACGAAATGAGCATCACACACGCAATTCAGTTGAACTCTACAGATGGACTAGTTGTGGCACCTAGATAGTTATCCTTAGGTCGCAATTCGCTATCTTCCCACCTAAACTAGTATTGCATATGTCACATATGGTTTAGTCTAGATGAGGTGTATGATGTGTTTCTAAATCTAATGCTACTCCTGAGACAAGGGAAAATAATGTTAACTAAGCTAAGCTAGGGGGAAAAGGGTAAGAAAATCTAATCTAGCCTAAGTGCGACGAGCAACCGATTCCTTGATCAACCGTACACATCTTGGACTTCGTGCACGACTACCACTGGGACTACCAAGCGTAGGTCCTAGGTACACCACTAGGATTACCAAGCATAGATCCTAAATACGCCACTGGGTTACCAAGCATAGATCCTAGCTACACCACTGGGCTACCAAGCAGTCACACTTAAATGCTCGTAATCAAGTCGTACTAGTTCCGCGTTCTAGGAGTTTAAGGGTGAGAGAGAAAACAATAAATAACATTAAATAAATAACAAATAAATAAATGACAAAGTGAATGCTGCAATGATGAAGTAATCTCGATCTTTATTGCCGGTCATGTGCATGTCCAAGTATGGCACACTCGAATAAAGACATCGTACAATTACATTCACCACACTACGGGTAGACACGAGAAAAAAATCTAACTCTGGAGGGATCAAACTGCCAGAGCTTCGCTACTCTAAAACTAGGATGTCAAATGAGGAAAAGCTGCCTCTTATTTATAGATATGGCGGTGCACTATGATATTGCATACGCAATATCACAAGGGAAGCCGCAATATCGCATATGCGATATCGCGGGGGATGCGATATCGCATCGGACGTGATATCGCGGTCAATGCACAATGCGTCTCATCAATAGGTTTTTAAATGAGTCTCATTTTTTGAAAAACATGTCTTAAATAGCTTGAATCTATGTACCATGTATGATGTTCAATTTTGTCCATTGAATCCTTATTTGTAATGTCCTTATTATAGAAACCACTTCATCCTCTAGTAAATTAGATTCATTCCTTCAATAGTCATTATTGTTTATCTATTAATTCGATTTGCCCATTCTTCTTATCATAAACCTTTTTTGAGTTGTAGAGTATTTGGGATTTTTCATGTTAAACTAGTAGTTCTTAAATTCATGACATTTTGTACCACATATCAAATAACCTCTTCATTTCTCAATATTGTCTAATCTTTGTTCCTCTTTTTTTTTTATTAAATAAATTGGTCTTCCATGGTCATCCTTGTTTATTCTTTGGAGTGTACATAACTTGCTTAGTACTTGATATTTTTTTGCTCAATTTCTATGTTTGTTTCTTGTAGTTGAAGTTGAGCTATTAAGGTTGGAAAATTTAGTCTCTCATCAAGTGCCTCTGGTGCTTAAGTAGAATCTTTAGATTTATTAGGCAATGCTTTTAATAAACAACTTAATCTTTCTTCTTCATCTACACTTTCACCTTCATATTCTTATTCAAGGATGATCAACTTGATATGTTTGATTGTTGTAGTAGGGGAATGATCCTACTACAAGAAATAACTTATTGTAATGACTTGTTTTAGGTGGCTACTAGTCTCTGGTACAACCAAGGGACAAATATCTTCAAATAGCTTTTTTTGGTACAACTAAGCTAAATATGGTTGAATATCTTTAATAATGGAAATTCTTTCTAGAGATTTATTATCTTATATGTAGCTAACTATCCCTTTTAACTATTTCTCAAACTATGGAAATTAAATAGCTTTTCCATAAGCCTAACCTTAAATATTTTTATAGATGTAGTGAATATATAGTTTTATAGAAAATGTTAATTTTTACTTTTAATCTATCTGCTAGCTAACTTCTCAAAGCTAGATCACAAAAGCTTTGCTAAATAGTTCAAGGAACTAAGGAAATAAAATTATTCATAAAGCTCAGAATTGTATAAAGATGATGGTATTTATATGCTAAAATAATTAAGAACTGACACTTGCAGAAACTATCCCATTCAATTAGAGTAACAAGAATAAGCTAAACCTTAGCTTATAGAGAAAGTAACTTATCCCAAAACTAATAGTTTGTTCAAACATAACTATGCAATATCTAAGCTCTAATGAGTAAGGAAAACTATTTGATTTAACTTACTACAAAATGAAAGCTAGAAGTGATAGATAAAACCTATTTAAAATGCCATTACAAAATAGTCTACACAATCTTCTCTAACACCAAATTTCCTCCAAAAAGCTTCCTCTTTTTTTCCTTCTACCCTAGACTTTATATACTACCCACAAGTAGTTAAAATAGTTAACAAAAGTTAAGGCTCCATATTCCTTACATTCTCCATGTATAACTGTAAATCATTTGAAAGATGTTTTCTTTCTTGATAAATTTTCCTCATTCTTTGAATTTGAAGCCCCTCAACTAATAACTATTAAGATAATCTCCCATGACTTAAGAGAGTCTTAACAACCTAATTTATTGTATCTAGTTCAATGTCATTAAGCTATTTAAGGACTTCTCCAATGCTTGTTTCTCTTAAGCCTAATTTGGTCATGAAATTGGTTATTTCTGTTAATGTAGCCCTCACAACAAAAAAAACTTGTTCTAATTCCAACTTTTTCTTAGCAATTTCACTCATAATTCCAATGATTTCCATCATCATCATATCCAAAAAAACCCTATTTGTACTATGGTAGTAACTCTCTTTTAGCTCTGGCTAAATCAAACAATTCTTGTGCTTTCCTTTCCATTTGTACAAATATGATCTATTTCTTTGGAATTTCAATAATCACAACCCTCATCTCTCTCATCCATTCCTTGTTGTAATTCATTTCTATGATAATTTCATTAAACACTAGTAGAGCTAAGTGTGAATGATCTAGAGCTTTACCTTTCTTGGACTACTCTAATTTTGAGCTTACCATGGCTAACCTTTCTTCCATCTGAGTTGCTTTCTCTTTATTTTCTAGCAATGATTCCTTGATAGTAATCATTGATTTGAGCTGTTCATTTTCCTCTTTGGAGCTTTTCAATTAATATTATAACTTTGATGTCTCATGTTCCTTTTTCACAAGAAACTCTTTAAGCTTAAGTATCTAATTGTCAGCTATTTGTCCCATATCTTTAATTAGAATAGCTATAGTCCTTGACATATCTTGATGAGACATCACATGCTTTTATTTTCCAATTTGTGGATCATCCTCCTTATACTGGAAGATCCCACTAACTTTCATCTCTAACTCTGTGGATAGCTTCTGGCTAATGATGATATGTTCTTCTTTTTCTTTCACTTTGAAGAACTGAGTTGCTCCTCTCATTAAGTATCTCGATGAAAACTCAATTGTTGAGGATGAGCTTTCTTCTTCTCTTTGTTGTTGTTGTAACTACTGTTGCTATAGCTCCTTTTATTTTTGTTGCTTCACAAGTTGCTATCGTTGTATCTCTTTCAATTTCTATTTCTCTAGTAGTTACTTTTTCTATAGCTTCATTTTTACCTTCGTACACTTGAATTTCATTTTCCTCATGTCTTTAACTCTAGCATATTCAACTTCATCTGAGGGAAACCTTTCATCTGGCATTGCTTCTTCTAGTTTTAGTAGCTTTCAAGAAAAATAATTTTCTTTCATTTAGGCCAAATATTCTTCTGATAGGTATCTAGCTAAAGGATGATCCATGTCCTTCATCCATTTACAAACTTCAATGATTGGAGCATTACAAGCTACAACCAATAACTTCATTGATATAATTCTCTTTAACTGTGCTAGGACTTCATCTTTATCTTGATTTACCTCTTTGTTGATTATCTTAGGATAGAATGCATATGTTTCATCTAGCTATGACATATTTTTAGACATATGTTTCATCTAGCTATGTTGATTATCTTTATGACATATTTTGGCTATATTTTCAATGGATTTCATGAGAACTCTAGAGACACTTCTTTGTACTTCAATGGTAGCTCTATCTCATCTTTGAGCTTTATTTTAGTTATTGGCTCTGCTTATTAATGGTTGCACATTTGAAATCTATGGTTTTTCTACTTACTAATATTTGGAGCTTTATTCTTTAATTCACTTGCTTTTAGACAAGTTGTTCAACTCAATTCTTGACATATGTCACAAGCTTTGATTTCGCTGAGCTAACCTAATAATCTTCATTTAAATATTTTAGACTCATTACCTCATCCTATTTAATCATCTTAGCTTTTTAGCACATCTAGGGCTTAATTTATATGGATACTCAACTATTTAGAAGAATCCACTTTGATTCTACTTTAGTTAATGTGACATCCTTAAAACTCATAGAAATTCATTTGTGGAATCACTTTAGCTAATATGTGGGATGCATTGTGACTTATTTTTGTATTTTCCTATGCTAACATTAGCTTGTAGAACCTCTTAAGCTTGTTTATAGAGTCAATTTTGGGTTCTCTGTATTTCTTCTACAACAGAGCTGACATGGAGGATTGGTCATAGAATTTATTCATAGAGCTAGAATTTGATTCTATAAGCCATATTATATGCTAAGTTGTATTAAAATATGATGTTCATGTGAGTGAATCAAACTTAATATCCTTGATGGATCTAAGGTTAGCTTTGTTCCTCTTAATGTGATTTTGTAGAACCATTTTGGACTTTACTTTATAGAATCAATTTTAAGCTCTATGAGTGATGCTTTGTCTCCAAAGTTGGCATGGTATAGCTGATTTTAATAGCATTTTTAGAGCTAAATTTTGGCTTCCTAAAATGGTTCTAACAATAAGTTTATGTGGTAGAACCATTTTCATGCTTGCTTGTAGAACCAAATTTTAACTCTACAAGCAATGATTCTTTTCTTCTAGACATTTGTCATTTTTAACTATTTCAATTCTAGGAACTCATATTTTGTAAAAGTTGTTGTCAAAATATCCTTAAAGCTTTCTTTTTTAAAAAAACTTAGCTTAATGAAGTAATTGACTTTTCAAGAACTAACCTGGAAAAGCCAATTTTAAGCCTATTTGCAGGGCTGAGTTTCAACTCCATAAACTAGTTCTACTAATAAACTCATGTGGATAGAACCAAATTTTAGCAATGCTCTTTCTCTAAAGTTGATGTGGTAGAACTATTTCAAAAGCTATTTATGAAGCGTAATTTTAGATATAAAAAGCATGTACTTTAACACCACATTGAATGCTAATTTAGCAAAGGTAAAAGTGAGATTACTTGTAGAGCTGAAGTTTGATTCTTCATACAAGCCTATTTCAATGTGTTCTAATGACGTGGCTTGTAGAACTTAATTTAAACATATTTTTTAGAGATGAATCTAAGTTCTATAGAATCATTCTACATAGGAGTTGACATGGCATGGTCAATTTTGTACTTTCTTATAGAATCAAATTTTGGTTCTATGAACCACGTAATTCAAACTCCCATATACGACATATGATGTCACTTTAGTTGCTAAAGTGAGAAATTAGATTACTTGTAAGGTTGGATTTTGGTTCTACATACAAACTTTCTTTATGATAGCATAATTTGTGAACCCATCTTGGATTCTTTTTGCCGAACCAAATTCTATTTTACATTTTTATCAAAACATCTAACTTGGTAAGGTGTAGGTGAGTATCTAATGTTTCTTAAGAGCTTGTTTGTAGAGCCCATTCATAGACCTCTTTTTAAGCTCAATGCACCTATACTATACAATGAGCTGATGTGGCAAAACGAAAAGGTATATTCTAATAGAACCATTTTTCCATTCTATCAATCTTTTACCTAAATAAAGCTAATTTAGTAGAACCATTTTTTGTATTCGCTAATAGATCCATATTTTGGTTCTACAATGAATAATTAATGTCAAGCTCTTCCCTTGAGTAATGACTTAACATATAGAACCACTTTAGTTATTTTTGTAAAACTAATTTATGATTTCACTAACTTCCTTAATAAGATAGCTTATGTGTCACATGGATTTTACAAAAAAAGGATAATTTTAATCTTTCCTCATGTTTTACTCCTGCAAAGCTAACTCTAGTAGAACTATTTTGTAAAGCCAATTTTGGTTCTATGAGATAACACGACAATCATACTTAATTAATTTCCTCTTTTTACATTCGATTAGGTTTTAAATAGTTTTTTTAAACCTTTTGTAAAGTTAATCTTTGGTTCTATTATTCCAATCCACTTACTCAAAATGACTTTGAAGAATTAAGTCAACCTCAAATCAAGCCCCTTTTTTTTTGAAATGATAAATCTTTTTAACATCCAATTGTTTGTTCTAATGTTAGTCCCTTCTTGAGGTGAATTTATCCTTTAAGCTTACCAAATCCATTTTTAAAGATCTCGTCTTAACTAGCAAATAGAAAAATAATGTCCACTTAAACTTGACCAAATTTGATCAAGCTCTATCTTTGGTAGCTAATTTGATTTTTTGCATGATGTTGAATTTGACCCAAAATCCTAGCTTCATGGTTTGGTTGAAACTTCATGAGTTAAATAATCAATAGACCATAATTTTTTTAATTTCAAATAAGTGTTAAAATATTTTGTTTCATGAAGAAGAATTAATCAGAATGAATTTAATCTTTTCAATATTTCTGTGAAAACTACTTTTGAAATTAACTTCCACTTAGGGCTTTTTAATACAAATATAGTGTGATAAACTTTAGGTCATATGCATCATGCGAGTATACCAAAATTTTCTTATGACTTTTATGAAACCACATAAATAATTAAGCTTGATAATATGAATCCATTATTGTTAGATGAAAGTGGCTATTGTTGTAACAACATTGATGAAGTCTATTAATTTTGGGGCTACTTCAATTTTCATTATTCATAACTTAAGGAACAAATGATCCTTTGTGGTCTTACTCAAACTTTCAAATATTTGGTACAAATACCCCTAAATTCTTGTAGTTTTTTCTATTCCATAAACTAAGTGAGATACTTCTTCAAATATACTTATAAACAGAATGCTTAAGGCCATATCATTTTGTTCTCTTTTCGAGTTATCATCCAATATGAAATTTGGATTTGAAACCACATGTCATAATTAACTTGCTTGTAGGATTATCCTCATTCTTTATATACATGTCTTATAGTTCTTCATCATTAGTTTCTATGTATTAGTCATAGCAATCATTTGTCATCCTCTTTTAATGACATACTATTTATGGAATTTGTTATATCATATATATTCTCATATTTCCTTTTCTTCACGTAATCCTTATCTTGATCTTACCTTTTACCATTTCTCAACTCTAATACCATATTAAATTTCACTATTCTTAAGAAGGTAAAAGTAATGAATGTTGTATGATAATTGATAATTCAAAATGCTCAATTTATTAGAATTAAAAATGAAACTTTTAATTCTTTGAATAATGTATATGGAATTAATTCTTCAAGCCTTTTGGTCATAACATGTTGTTATTTTACCTATTACGCTTCTTATCTTTCTTCTACACTCATACTTGATGATGAATCATCAGTTGGAGTGCATTGACAAGGTCGTCTCAATGCATCCCCATCGACGGGTACCCATCAATGCATTCCCATTGATGCATGGGGAGATGCATCAATAGAGTGTCTATGTCTACCTATATAAACACGTGCACCTACCACATTTATGGCATTGCTCATTTAGTAGCTTAATAAAGTTCTTGCAATTTACTTTCCCAATAATTAGAATATTTTCTAACTAGCCATAGTAGAAGTCAAAAAGTGTACAAATCCTTATTCGAACAATGATGTACTTGGACACTCTGGTGTAACGACAATAAAGATGAGCTTCTTGATAAACGTTGTAGTATTTGGAATTAACTTAATCTTTACTTTAATGCACTTTACTCTTAATGCAATTTACTTTAATGCCTTTAGTTAATTAAATAAAGTTAATTAATACACATAAGTATGACTACCTCAAACATAATGTTAATGCTTGGTAATTCTAGTAGTGCTAGAACTTGGTAACCCAACAACATTATAATGCATTCATTCAGGATGTGTATGGCAGGTGGGACCAAATTCTTATGTTAGGAAATAGTTTAAGGTCCTAGATAGTTATTAGATTAATTACCACTTAATCACTTTATTTTATCATTGGGATAAAATAGATAAAAAATATAAAATGATACAAATCATGTGCCTTGGTTACACTTCACCATACGCTTGCACTTATACAAGTGGAACCAAGAAGACAACAATTGCATCCTTAGATTTACGATTCTAGATAATGTGCACTTACAGAGCTAAAGTCTACAAAATTTGACAAGATTACACATGAACACTTGTAATTTGTATGATTGGGTGTAGCTTATACTTGCCACTCATCACTTGACTTAACACTGGCTAGACTATTGATGAGACCTGAATTGCTCATAGTGTTGGCGGCCGCGTTAAGGCACCCACGTTGTATCATGGGTCGCGTTGTATCATGGGTCACGTTGTATCATGGGCCGCGATATCGCGTACGCGATATCGCAGTCAGCCGCAATTTCTATAAATAAGAGGCGGCTCTCCCTCATTTCCATCCCAATTTTAGTGTAGCGAAGCTCTAGCAGTTTGATCCCTCCAGAGTTAGAATTTTCCCGTGTCTGCCCGCAGTGTGGTGAATGTGATTGTACGGTGTCTTTATTCGAGTGTGCCATACTTGGACACGCNTTACGAGCATTTAAGTGTGACTGCTTGGTAGCCCAGTGGTGTAGCTAGGGGGATCTACGCTTGGTAACCCAGTGGCGTATTTGGGGTCTGCGCTTGGTAATCCCAGTGGCGTACCTAGGCCTATGCTTGGTAGTCCCAGTGGCAGTCGTGCACGAAGTCCAAGATGTGTACGGTTGATCAAGGAATCGGTTGCTCGTCGCACTTAGGCTAGATTAGATTTCTTACCCTTTTCCTCTTAGCTTAGAATTAGTTAAATATTATTTTCCACTACCATCAGGAGTAGCATTAGATTAGAACACATCATACACCTCATCTAGACTAAACCATACGTGACATATGCAAAACTAGTCTAGATGGGAAGACAGCGAACTGCGACCTAAGGCTAACTATCTAGGTGCCACAACTAGTCCATCTGCAGAGTTCGACCGGATCGCGCGTGCGACACTCGTTTCGTATGGTTGAGTGTAGGGGTACCTCACCACTCATCAACTATTAACTTGACGAAAAGGTACAACTTAGAAAAAATGACATGACTTAGAACTTTACTAATTGGCTATAGGACTTATGAATTTCATAAACCAATACTGATGAGCAGCGAGGTACCCCTACACTCAACCATACGAATATGAGCATTTCATGCACGATCTGGTCAAATTCCAAGGACTAAGTGCCTATGCATCTTTGTGGAACAATAATGGGTTGATTAATCGTTGTCTTCCCAAACTTACTTGTATGTCACAGTTGTATGGTTAAGTAAGCTTGAGGCATATGATTTTTATGGCTTTTATGTGTTTTATATCCTGTGCTAATAAGGAGGGGAGAGAGAAATAACTAAGTAACTAATCTAATTTAACTATTCATTAACTAAGTTCTAAGTACTCATAACACCAGTATTCATTCCAACTCACTGTACACATCCTGAACCAGTGCAACACTGCTGGGATTACCAAACGCTAATTGTTACTAGGTTACCAAGTGCTACATGCATGCTCACAGTAGTCGTACTAAGTGTATTTGACTAAGAGAGTTGTAAGGTGAGACATATCATTAGTTAACTAGGAAAGCATAAAATAATAATTAACACTAATTAATCTTTTTTGTATGCTGCAAGGTTTATCATAAAGTTTGTCTTTATTACTGTACAGAAAGTGTGCTTAGGTACACAATGCTCAAATAAAGATCCGTTCGCTCTATGACTCCTATTGCGAGCACCCAGAAATAATTCTAACTCTGGAGGGAAAAATTTGCAAGAGTTTTGCTAAGGGACTAACTTCTAACTATTTGGAACCAAGGGTGCTGCCTCTTATTTATGAGCAAGGAGGCAGGCCACGATATCAGGTATTTGACATCACATGGTCGATCCGATATCGTAGACACGATATCACGATTCATCATACCCCCATGACGAAATGAAAACTCATCCTTGAGTTCCTTACAAAATATTGGGAAGGTATGGGATTATTAACTGAATGACCATTGATGGTGGAATGGGTTGACTGACTCAACGTGCCCAGTGAATAGATCAACAATACAATACATGATAGCATTAGTATTCATGACCACAAAAGTGAACATTATACATTGATGAGTGGCAAGGTACCCCTACACTCAACCATATGAATACATGCATCTCACACGCAATCCAGTTGAACTCCAAGGACTACGTGCTTGCACGCCTTAATGGAACACCTAAGGTTAATCAATCTTTGTCTTCCCAAACTTACTTGTATTGTCATGGTTGTATGGTTAAGTAAGCTTTAGGTATATGATTTTTATAACTTTTATCTTTTTACTGTCTTATGCTAATAGGAAGGTGAAGAGAACTAAATGACTAACTTTCATTAACTATTCACTAACTAAGTTCTAACTATTCCTAACACCAGTATACATTTCCACTTGCTGCACACATCCTGAACTAGTGTAACACTACTGGGATTACCAAACGTTAATCGTTACTGGGTTACCAAGTGCTACACACATGCTCGAAGTGGTCATACTGAGTGTACTTAGTGCTACACACATGCTCGAAGCGGTCATACTGAGTGTACTTAACTAGGAGAGTCAAGGGTCGAGAGAGAGATTAATTAACTAAAAAAGCATTTAAACATTCAACAATAATTAATTCCTATTTAGCTTAGTCCATATGTTATAAGGTTTATCATAAATTTCATCTTTATTACCGTACACAAATGTGTGCTTAGGTACAATTTTCTCGAATAAAGATCCGTTCACTTTAAGACTCCTACTACGGGCACATGGAAATTATTCTAACTCTAGAATGGTAAAAATGCAAGAGTTTAGCTAAGGGTCTAAGTCTAATTGCCTAAAACAAGGGAAGCCGCCTCTTATTTATAGATAATAAGATGGGATGCGATATCGCATACACAATATCGTAGCTCATCATACCCCTATGACTGAATGAAAACTCATCCTTGAGTTCCTTACAAAATATTGGGAAGGTATGGGATTATTGACTTGAATGACACTGATGGTGAATGGGGTGACACATGAATGGATCAATCATTACAATACATGGCAATATTAGTGTTCATGACTACAAGAATGAATACTATACACATTTGACATCCAGCCTTATTTGGCAGCTGAGAAAGAAGAGAGAGACAGAGAGAAAGGAGAAGATGTGTTGCTGCCAATGCCAAGATTGTGCCTTCTGTTGTCCATCTATAGCTACACCATCGATCTTGTTCCTTGCATGACTATTCCAGCACCAACCATCCTAAGTGTTTACTCCAGCTCCAGTCCATTTATTGTATGATTTCCATTTGTACACACAACACAGTCACATATTAGCAAGGGTAAATAAATCACAATGTAGTTGATACCTTGCCTCGGTGTAAGGTCCATTGGTTGAGTTGTGATATGGCTAATATGAATTCTAGAGATATAACACTAGTGACTACCCAAGGTGTAGGGGTTAGGAGGAAATTGAAAAAATTGGACCATGACCCCCATGACTAAGAGCGATCCTCCAGTAGCGATAGAATGGAAAAATATGAGGAAGGAGAAAGATGGAGAAAAAGAAACAACAGCAATGCCGATAAAATGCATGTCAGAGGTGGAAATGAACTAAATAAAGGTTGATTACGGAAATTTTTAAGGAAAAGAAGTTAACTGATGCACCAAATAGGAATGCCACTGGGTCCTCCCCAAAGCAGGCTCATGCCCTTAATGGCCTGACAATCCCACATTCAAAGATTCCGTAGGCTCTGGAAATGTCATTTGGAAGCAAGAGTTAAAGTCTTAACCACAAGAATTTACCAAAAAGAAAACAATGTATCAACCAAAATATAGACTATTGATACAGCTGGCAATGAGGTGGAAAAATGGAGAAAGAATTATGAGGAGAAGAGAATGCAATGGAGTCCTAAGAACAAGGTGGTGTACAACCCCTTATGTTTTTATGGTTAATGTGACTAATTCCAAATCCAGCCTCAAACAATCCACATCCAATGACTTCACATTAATACACTTGGTCAATCCATCCACTTGAACTAGCAACAATGCTTCTGCCAAAGAGTCACCACCATTCCGAAGAAACAGAAAAGGAAAAGGTAGGGAGCGAGAGAGGGCCTTAGTTAGAGGGAACATGTTTGTTTAGTTCCATAACTAGTGCTTGTAGCCTAGATGATTATTTTATCAAGGGGTGTGCTTTGAATTCTCACTATTTTTTTTCATGAGAACCACACCATGCAAAGACTTATTATTTTTATTAGCTCAACCTCCTACTAATGGAGCAACATCAAAATGGTAAGGAAAACCTAAGAAGAAAACATTCAAGCACCCAAGAGAATGGCCAGCACAAATGCATCGAATACCCTTGGAGTCACAACCTTTTCAATCCTTGAGTCCTTTCGTAGTCTGAGAAATGCCCAGTCACCAATTCATTGATAGTTCTATTATATAAAGAAAGGGACTATACAGTTCCAAGCCAAGAGAGACCATAGAAATTCATGGATGCATGGATGATGTGGACTCATTACCTATTATATCAAAAGAACCATACCTTAGTATCAACATTATGACTCAAAGGTAAAAACCAAACATAAGCAATCAATGGAATACAGTTCATACCACCATCAGGAGCACTTATTAGGTGACGAACCTAACAAAATAATCAACACAAAAAGAAATGAAAGAGTATAAATGATGTTGCAAAACAAAAATAAGAAAAGTTAAAGAAATTTGTAAAATAAAAATGTGTAAAATAAAAACTTAAAAAGGAATTGAGGGTCTCAAATGATCAGCAGAGGTGGCCATCTCCCCCATGACTGAATTGGAAGGGAGAGATCCGAAATAATGAGTAGGGTTGTCTCTTCTCTGAGGTATTATGTGCATTGACCATTCTAGATTCATTGTAAGGGTTGGTCTATTGCACATTAACTAGTAATCTCTTATCAGAGTGCTTGTTTCAATTTTTTAGGAGTTTCCAACTTCTCCCAATTGATGTTTTAAGGTTAAGGTTTGGAAGTTGGTGACACTCTTGCTCCAGTGCATCTATGCTTTCGACGTAAGCGAAAGGTGTTCCCTTAGTTAGTTCCATGCACATTGGTGAGTTTCTCTCTTGATCAGCTATCAACCACTGGGTGTCTTCTTGTTGTGTGGTTGCTACATACAGGCACTTTTGTATGTTAGTTTCTTGTGCACAATAGTTGCATGCATGCAATGCTGAACATTCCTATATGCAATCACACCCTATGTCACTGTATGTGATGCATGGAACCTTCTTCTTCTCGATCTTTTCAAAAGTGTTTTCCTTAGATATTTCTAGGGAAAGATTATGGATTCCTAGGCATGCATTTATAGTATTTATCATGCTCTTCTCATTATTATTGGGAAGTCCCCTTTACCGTTGTTCACTTGTATCACTAGGAAATCAGTTGGATACGACCACCCACACACAGTGGTAATGATGTCCTCCACCAGTCCCAAAGAGACAATGATGGACTAGTCAGCCAGCTTTAGGTGAATATTACTCTTCCTTAATGGAGGCAGGTTCCAGGCTTTGTACATCTCTTGTGATATTACATTAACTCTAAAACCTAAGTCTAGAAGAGCTTTACATGGTTCATTCCCAGCAACTTGGAGATAAATTAGGGGGCTTCTAGGATCAGAGAATTTATTGGGAAGGTGGCCCACCTTAATCCAATCAGTAATGGCATGTGTTAACATAACTATGTGCGTTGAACTCGGTTTTTAATTTGAAGGGAGCTCTAAAGCCTTATTTGATGGAGGGACGTTCAGAGGTTCAACCACTTGTGGTTGTGAGGGCTTGGTTGGACTGTTGATTATGAAGAAAGGTCTTCTATTCACACAGTTTTCAGAACCAGTAGTGGGTTGAAGATTCACAACCCTCGTAGCATTGCGTTGCTATGGTTGAGTGGGGACTTCCCCTTGCATTGCTGGACCAGGTGGTAATGGAGCTATTGGTGTGAGAGTTACGAATGGATTTAGAGGATGGTATGTCTGTGGGTTGTCTCCCCTACAAGAAGGAGTCCTATAATACACCCGAGATTGGTAGTGATGTTGTGGTGTAATGTGACCAATAGATTCACGTGGAGAGATTGGCTACATGTAGTAGCCATATGGATCTAGTTGCCGGTAGGGGTATTGTTGCCTTGGTGGTGGCATCCCCCATGACTGTGGGTATTGCCACTATTGGTGTTGCTCAATAGGTTGTGGTGGAGTTCCACTTGGATAATATGTTGAAGGTTGGTGGAACTGCCTTGGGTTACCTTGGGGATAAGGTAATCGTAGGGGTGCTTTCTGTTTGTTAAGTCGTGGGTTGAGTGCATACACACCAAACTCTTGTAGATGTGAGATTACTGGGCAACATCCCTTAGGATGGTCATATTGGCATATCTCACATCCACCATCATTTTCTATATCTGAATCCAAAACCTCTTTGGTGATGGCCATTTTACCCTTACCTTTGTTACATGCATTGTCCACTTCTCTCTTTTTCTTTTTTCCATAGTCACTACCTCACTCCCTAGACTCCTCAATGATTTTAAGAATAGTTTCAAACCTACTATCTAGGGAGTCCCACATTTGGTCTACCTTTTCTGACACTTCTATTGTTAATTTTTGGAATGGAAAAGTTTTCCTATTCTCCATCTCTTCGAGTGGTGACTCTTCCTCCTCCTCACAGAATCTCACTTCCCTCTTTCGGAGGGAAGGATCTCGGTTGTACTCTTCTGCACTTTCTCTCTTATGTAGCTCCCCTTCTTCCTTGGCTACTTTCTCTAGCAATCTATGAACCTAATGAGACCTAAGCTCTGATAATCTCCCTTGGGCATATGTTCCAAGGGTTCTCCTGGTTTCATGCCTAAGACCATCTATGAGATGGTGTAGTTGATCCCGCTACGAATAACCATGGCCCAGGCAATAATGTAATAATCATAATAATGACCCATGGCAACATCCAAGGATTCATGATTTCCCTGCATCCATCCTTGGATTTTCTTTTGTAGGTTAGACACTTGGAAGTACATTTTGTACTTATCATTAAATAGTTATAACATCATACTGCACCTCCGAATGGATTCCAGCTCTAAGGACCGATACCAGCTTTTTGCTTCTTTCACTAGTGTCCTTGGGAACAACTTCAGTTTTTGACACTCATTTTCTATGTTCTGCAAGGCACATGCATCATGGAATGCTTGTAAGTGATTTTGAGAATCAGTGTTGTATCCCCCCTCAAACTGTGGGATGTTATTCATGTCTAACCTCTTGATCCTAATATCTTTTTGGTGCCTTGTGGGGATTCTCACAGCCTCTATGATATCTAACATGCTTCTAGTTACGAGTAGGGGTTCTTCATGGTCATCTCGTTCATAGAGTCTGTGATGTCTACGTGGTTCCCTACTCTCCCTTCTTCCATGCCTCGATTCCTTAGAGTGCCCTCGTCCTTGGTCTTGACTGTTTCATTGATGTTTTTCACTCTGTTTACCTTTATCCTCACAGTTAGTTTCCTTATGACTATGGTCGAATACTGAAGGAGAGGATGAATGTGACGATGAAGGTAAAGAAGAATGAGAACCATCGCCATGATGATGTTTTCTACCTTCTCTTCTGTGGTCTCGGCCACAATCGTGATCACGATCAGAATGTTTGCCCTTATCATGTGGTTGTATTCCTTCCTTGAACACTTCATGTTCATGGGTGTCAGAACCAAGGTTGTGAATCGTGGAGTGTAGATTCTGATACACCACCTCCCAACCATTGTTAGGAGGGGGAACATCATTTGGTGGGGATCCTGTTGAAGTAGGTTCACCACCCATAATTTCACTCAAGACATGCGGAGCGTTATGGGGCCATTTACCCTTTGAGGATGTATGATTTCTCTTTTTTTGCAAGTCCCTTTAACATTGTGCTTCTGTGGGATGGTAGTCCCTTGTGTCATGATTGCATGCAACATATTCTGCATGCAAAAATGACATGCCTATTCATGAGAGGGCACGAAGGAGCATGTTGGGGACTGATCGGTCTAGAGACAACACTATGTTATCTTCCAAGTCTCTCCAACGTAGTTGTTCATCTTGATGGAGAATAAAGGTAAAGTTGGGTACATACTCATCGTGATGAGTATATACCACACAAAATTTTTGAGGAACTGGCGGATCTAGGTTATGTGTGCTATGCCGTCGACTATCTCTTGTATTAGTCCTAGGCAATGAAATGCTCTTATGTGGAGAAGAAGACATTCTTTCCTATTCGGTATGCAATTTTACCATTGTCTTATCTTTCCTTTATTAACCCTAAAGGGTTTGTTCTAGCATCCCAACGATATGGATGATTTCCTATGTTCTACATAGCACACAAACAACTAAGTCCCCGGAAATGGTGCCAATGATGAGTGGCGAGGTACCCCTACACTCAACCATATGAGTACAAGCATCTCATGTGTGATCCAGTCAAACCCCAAGGACTAAGTGCTTGCACGCCTTAATGGAACACCTAAGGTTACTCAATTGTTGTCTTTCCAAACTTACTTGTATTGTCACAGTTGTATGGTTAAGTAAGCTTGAGGTATATGATTTTTATAACTTTTATCTTTTTAATGTCTTATGCTAATAGGAAGGTGAAGAGAACTAAATGACTAACTTTCGTTAACTATTCACTAACTAAGTTATAACTATTCCTAACACTAGTATCTGTTCCCACTTGCCGCACACATCCTAAACTAGTGTAACGTTGCAAGAATTACCAAACGCTAATCGTTACTAGATTACCAAGCGCTACACACATGCTCGAAGCCGTCGTACTGAGTGTACTTAACTAGGAGAGTCAAGGGTTGAGAGAGAGATTAATTAACTAAAAAAGCATTTAAACATTCAAAAATAATTAATTCTTATTTAGCTTAGTCTGTATGCTGCAAGGTTTATCATAAAGTTCATCTTTATTGCCGTACACAAATGTGTGCTCAGGTACAATTTGCTTGAATAAAGATTTGTTCACTTTAAGACTCCTACTGCGGGCACATGGAAATTATTCTAACTCTAGAATGGTAAAACTGCAAGAGTTTAGCTAAGGGTTTAAGTCTAACTACCTAAAACAACAGAAGCCACCTCTTATTTATAGATAATAAGATGGGACACGATATCGCAGCTCATCATACATAAATGAAATATAGCCTTATTTGGCAGCTGGAAGAGAAGGAGAGAGAGAGAAAAGAATAAGATGTGCTGCTACCGATGCCAATATTGCACCTTCCGTTGTTCATCCATAGCCACGCCACCAATCTTGCTCCTTTTGTAAATGTTCCAGTTCCAGTCCATCCTAAGTGTTTCCTCCAGGCCCAATCCATTGTTGTATGATCACCATCTACACACACAACACAGTCATAAATGAGTGAGGTAGATAAATCACAATGCAATTGATACCTTGTCTCGATGTAAAGTGCATTGGCTGAGTTGTGATTATGGTAGATACTAATTCTAGAGTTTTAACACTAGAGACTACCTAAGGTGTAGGGGTTAGGAAAAATTAAAAAATTTTGTGCCTGGGCCCCCATGACTAAGAGCAAACCTCCAGTAGTGGTAGGGTGGAAAAAAATAAGGAATAAGAAAGGTGGAGAAAAAGTAACAATGGCAACACCAATAAAATGGATGTCATGGATGGGGATGAAACAAAAAAAAATTGTTGATTTCAAGAAATGTTTAAGGGAAAGAGGTTAACAAATGTACCAAAAAGGAATGTCAGTGGGTCCTCCCCAAAGCAAGCTCATGCCTTTAGTGCCCTGACAGACCCACAAACCAAAGAGTCCGTAGGCTCTAGGAATGTCAATTGCTTAAAGACTTACCCATAAGAAATTACCAAGGAAGAACAATGCATCAACCAAGATACAGACTAATGATAAAATTGGTAATGAGATGAGAAATGGGAAGGAATGGTGGAGAGTAGAGAGTGAAATGGAAACCCAAGAAGAAGGTTGTGTAAAGTCCCTTGTGTGTTTCATGGTTAATGTGACCGAGTAGAACTCATTCCGAATCTAGGCTCAACAATCCACATTCAGTTACTTCGCATCAACACATTTGACCAACCCATCCCCTTGAAGCAACAAGAATTCCTCTACAAAAATTCACCACCATTCTAAGGAGAGCAAGATGGAGAACTAGGAAGCAAGAAGGTGCCTTAGTTAGAGGGAACCTTTAGGCATGGGTAACATGTCTTTCCAAAGCCATAACTAGTGCATGTAGCCCAAGTTCATTATTGTGTCTAAGGGGTGTGCTTTGAATTCTCACTATGTTCTTTTTTTTTTGTGTGTTTTTCACATGAGAACCACACCATGCAAAGACTTATTTTTCTGTCCTTAGCTTCTGGTGATTTGATGAATGGTCAGAATGGCTGAAAACCCAAGAAAAAAGCATCTAAGCACTCAAGAGAATAGCCAGTAAAAATGCATAGAATCCCCTTAAAGTCACACCCTTTTCATCCTTTGAGTCTTTCCTTAGTCTAAGAAATACTCAACCACTAATTCAGTAATAGTTTTATTAGAGAAAGGGACTATACAGTTCCAAGCCAAGGGAGACAATAGGATTTTATGGATGCATGACCATTGTGAACTCATTGCCTGTTTAATCAAAAGAACTATACCTTAATTATCAACATCATACTTCAAAGGTAAAATCCAAACATTAGCAATCAATATGATATTATTCATGCCACCATAATGAACACTTATTGGGTGATGAACAAAACAAAATAGAGTAATCACATAAAGAAATGGTAAAAATATGAATGATGGTGTAAAACAAAAATGTGTAAAAAAATAATGTGTAAAATAAAAACTTAGAAAGAACTAAGGGCCTTCAATGATTAGTAGAGATGGCCATCTCCCCCATGACTAAGTTGGAAGGAGGAGATCCGAAATAATGAGCAAGGTTGTCCACCTACAGAGGTAGCATAGGTTCTGGCTATCCTAAACTCATGGAAAGGAAATGGTAAAAATATGAATGATGGTGTAAAACAAAAATGTGTAAAATAAAAACTTAGAAAGAACTAAGGGCCTTCAATGATTAGTAGAGATGGCCATCTCCCCCATGACTAAGTTGGAAGGAGGAGATCTGAAATAATGAGCAAGGTTGTCGACCTACAGAGGTAGCATATGTTCTGGCTATCCTAAACTCATGGAAAGGTTTTGTTTGTTGCACGTTGACTAACAATCTCTTATCTGGGCTCTCAGGCTTGTATATGGTCATGGCTCCTGAAGGAAAAGTTGCATAGATAATGTAAGGTCCTTTCCACAATGTTTGAAATTTGGTCCTTTGTGACACATGTGTGGGGTTCTAGTAGAGAACCTTATCTCTAGGTTGATACTTAACTTTCCTAATTTTCAAGTCATCACATTATTTATTAAATGCCTTGTGCAACTCATTAAATGACAGGGTAGCTAATCGATTCTCGTCTAGCAAGTAAAGAGTCATCAACCTTTGTTTTTGTGCTAGATCAAGGTCAAGGTTGAGATCACATGCCATGGCTAGTGTAGGGAGCTCAATTTGGATAGGGAGCATTGGAATTTTTCCATACACTAACTTGTAGGGAGAGTAGCCTATAGGGAGTTTCCATGTGGAGCAGTATGCCCAAAGAGCATCATTTAGTTTAGTGCTCCAATCTCGCCTATACTTGCTAATGGTTTTGGTTAGTATCTTAGTAATCTCCCTGTTGGTGACCTCAACTTGACCATTTGCTTGGGGGTGGTATGGTGTAGTTAATTTGTGCTCAACCCCTAAGTGTTGCATTAACTTTCGAAAAGGTTCACCTATAAAGTGTGTACCATTATCTAAGAGAAGTGCACATGGCATACCAAACCTATTGACAACTTGTTGTTGGAAAAATCATGTAGCTGTAGATGAGGTGCAATCTTTAACAGCAGCTACTTCAGCCCATTTTGCTAAGTAGTCTACGACAACTATAATGTAAGCTTTTCCATTGGACATTGGTGTAATCGGCCCCATGAAATCAATTCCCCAAATGTCAACGGGTTCTAACGATTGAATCCATTGTTGCAAACCCTTCATTCTAGCAGTCATTCCTCCATCACGTTGACAACACTCACAAGATTGGACGAATTGATGGGTGTCCTTGAACAAGGTAGGCCAATAATATCCTACAAGCAGGATCTCAATAGCCATTTTTCTCCTAGCATAGTGACCCCCACAAGGGCCCTCATGAGCATCTTGGAGAACTCTCAATTGATCTCTATCGGGAACACACCATCGAACAAAGCCATCAGGACATACTTTGTAACGTTATCCATTGATCTCCATAAAGTACTTGGCTCTATGAAGAAACTATTATTTCTTCTTAAGGTCTAACTCTTGTGGTGTTTGTTGGGTAAGGAGATAGGTAAGAATGCTACTGTACCAATTTGTCTTTTTGGGTGATTACTTATTCACTACACTGACAAAGAGGAACTCATCAGGGAAGTGATCGAAAATAGGATACTCATCCTCTTTGCTATCCCAGTGCAACCAAGATTCACGATTGGCAACTACATTCTCAGTGCCTTTATAATCGATCAACGTTAGATCAAACTCTTGTAGGATTACCAGCCATCATATAATACGGGGGCTTACCATTAGCTTATTCATGAGGAACCGAATTACACTATGATATGTGTGTATGAATACTTTGTATACTAATACATAGTGCCTAAATTTTTCTAGTGTAAACAGTACAGCCATTAATTCTTTTTTTGTAGTAGTGTAGTTAAGTTGTGCACCAGCTATACTTCTACTTGCACAGTGGATGTAATAAGGACATTTTTGATCATCTAACTGTGTAAGTACGGCTCCTAAGGCATAATTGGACGCATCAGTCATGACATGGAACGATCTAGGCTAGTCAGGAGCTTATAGAATGGGTGTTTCTACCAACTTCTGCTTCAAAGTTTGGAAAGCTAGTTCGCATTCCCTGGTCCACTCAAAGGGTACGTCCTTTTTCGTTAGCTCTACCAATGGTTTGGAAATCTTTGAAAAGTTCTCTACGAATCTCCTATAGTAGCTAATGTGTCCAAGGAATGATTGAATATCTTTGACAGTTTTCGATTGATGGGTAATTCCTTGGATGACTTTCATTTTCTTAGGATCTACCTCTATCCCTGCATGTGAAATTTTATGCCCAAGTACTACACCTTCTTGGACCATTAAATGGCTTTTCTACCAACTGAGCCTTAGATTAGTTTTTACACATCTTTTCAACACTTTCTCTAACCAGTCCAAGGCTTGATCAAAACTTGCTCTGTAAGTGAAGAAGTCATCCATAAAGACTTCCACACCATTTCCTATCTGCTGCTAGAATATGCTTAGAACTAAGCATTGAAACGTGGAAAGGGCATTGCATAAGCCAAACGACATTTGTTTATATGCAAATTTTTCCCAAGGACTAGTGAACGTAGTTTTAGCTTGGTGTTCTGGGGCTATTTGTATTTAGTTGTATCCGCTATAGCCATCCAGAAAACTATAATAGTGATGCCCTACGATTGCATCCAAGACTTGGTTAACAAATGGTAATGGAAAGTGATCCTTAAATGTTGCCATGTTTAGCAGCCTAAAATCTATACACGCCCTCCATTTGCCTCCCTTTTTAAGCATAATTACTAAGGGGCTAACCCATTCGCTATCAGCAATGGGGTATATGAACCCAGCCTTTAGAAGTTGTTTGATTTCTTCTTTTACTACTTGCTTCAACTTTGGGTTCAATCGCCTCTGTGGTTGTTTTCGAGGCTTCATGGAGGAGTCAGTGTAAATCCTATGCTGGCATATCCTAGGATCTATTCCAATTAATTCTGGATATGACCAGGCAAAGGCTTTTCACCACTTGTTTATTACCTTGAGTAGACTTTCTTTTTGTTGCAGAGCAAGTCTTGCATTGATGATTACTGGTTTTCCATTCTTAAGGAACATGTATTCCATACTGGTGGGCAATGGTTTTAGCTCCAGGGGCTCTTGTTTAAATTTCTTGGGAATTTCCAACTTCCCCTCGTTGATGTTTCTTAAGTTAGGAGTGGGAAGTTGGCAGTGGACTTGCTCTAATGCATCAATGCTATCTATATAATTGCAAGTCAAACCCTCAGTTAGTTCTATGCATAGAAGTGAGCTGCTTTCATCATTTGCTATCATCCACTAGGTGTCTTCTTGTCTTGTGGCTTCTGCATACAAGCACCTTTGTATGTTGATCATTTGTGCACACTTATTGTATGCAGGTAATGTTAAAATTTGCACAACCCATGATCTCTGCACACAATTGCACCCTATGTCACTATATGCGATGCGTGTTTTCCTTAGATATTTCTAGGTAAAGATCGTAGATACCTAGGCATGCATCGATAGTGCTTAGCCATGTCCTTCCCATTATGATTGGGAAGTCCCCTTTACTGTTATTCAATTGAATCACTAGGAAGTTAGCTAGATACGACCACCCATAAATAGTGGTAATAATGTCCTTCACTAATCCCAAGGGAACAGTGATGGACTAGTCAGCTAACTCTAAATGGACATTGCTATTTTTTAATAGGGGTAGGTTCCAAGCCTTATACATTTTTTGGGATATTAGGTTGACACTGAAATCTAAATCTAAAAGAGCTTTGCATGGCTCATTCCCAGTGATTTGTAGATATATTATGGGACTCCCAAGATTAGAGAATTTCCTAGGAAGGTGGACAACCTTGATCCAATTAGTAACGGCATGTGTTAACATGATCGTATGCGTTGAATGCAGTGTTAAGTTCGAAGGGGACTCTGAAGGTTTAGTTGATACGAAGGTGTCTAAAGACTTAGCCACTTGGGGTTGCAAAGGCTTGGTTGGATTGTTGGTTCTGAAGAAAGATCTTTTCTTCATACGGTTGTCAGAACCAACAATAGGTTAAGGATTAATAGCCCTTGTGGCATTACATTGCTATGGCTGAGTAGGGAGTTCACCTTGCATTGCTGGAGCAGGTGATAATGGAGCTATTGGTGGGAGAGATGCGGCTAGATTGGAAAGATGGTATACTTGTGGAATGTCACCCCTAGGAGAGGAAGTCCTATAGTACTCGCAAGCTTAGTAGTGACGTTGGGGAGAAATGTGACCAATAGAGTCATGTGGAGAGATTGGATGTTACACGTAGTATCCATATGGGTCAGGTTTTCGATAAGGATATTGTTGCCTTGGCGGTGGCATTCCCCATGATTGTGGGTGCTACCACTGTTAATGTTGCTCAATTAGTTGTGGTGGAGTTCCACTTGGATAATACATTAAAGGTTGGTGGAACTACCTTGGTTTGCCTTAGGGATAAGGTAACCATCGAGATGTTTGTTGTTTGTTTAAACGTGGATTAAGTGCATACACCCCAGACTCCTGCAAATGGGAGGTCACAGGGCAACATCCCTTAGGATGGTCGTATTGACAAATCTCACATCCACTATCATCACTTATATCTAAGTCCACAACCTCTTCAATAATAGAAACATTACCCTTACCCTTGTTACGTGCATTTTCTGCTTCTCTCTTTTTTCATTTTTCACGATCACTACCTCGCTCTCTAGACTCCTCTACTACTTTGAGCATAGTTTGAAATCTACTATATAGGGAGTCCCACATTTGGTCTACCTTTGTTGACACTTTTGATTTTAACTTTTGGATAGGCAAGGTTTTCCTATTCACCATCTCTTCGAGTGGTGACTCTTCCTCATCCTCACAAAATCTTACTCCCTTCTTTCAGAGGGAAGGATCTCAATTATATTCCTCCACACTCTCTCTTTTTCATAGCTCCCCTTCTTCCTTAGCTACTTGCTCCAGTAGCCTATGAATTTGATGGGACCTAAGCTCAGATAACCTCCCTTGGGCATAGGTCCCAAGGGTTCTTCTCATTTCATGCCTAAGCCCATCTATGAGATGGCATAGTTGATCCCGCTACGAATAACCATGGCCAGAACAATGATGTAGAAGTGCATAATAACGGCCCATGGAAGCATCCAAGGGTTCATGACTTCCTTATTTCCATCCTTGGATTTGCTTTTCCAAGTTAGACATCCAGGAGTACATTTGGTACTTATTATTGAACAATTCTAGCATAGTACTCTACCTACGAATGGATTCTAGTTCTAAGGACCAATACCAGCTTTCAGCTTCTTTTATTAGTATCCATGGGAACAACTTCAATTTTTGCCATTCGTTTTCTATGTTTTGCAAGGCACATGCATCGTGAAATGCTTGTAAGTGATTTTGAGGATCAGTGTTATAACCCCCTTCAAATCGTGGGATGTTATTCATGTCTAACCTTTTGATCCTACTATCTTTTTGGTGCCTTGTTGGAACTCTCACAACCTCAATTATATCTAGCATGCTTCACATAGCAAGTAGGGGTTCATCATGATCATCTCATTCATAGTTTCTATGGTGCCTACATGGTTCCCTACTCTCCCTTCTTCTATGGCGTGATTCCCTAGAGTGCCCTCATCCTCTGTCTTGGTTGTCTCGTCTGTGACTTCCACTTTGTTTACCCTTATCCTCATGATCTGTTTCTCTATGACTACACCCAAACACGAAAGGAGAGGGTGAAGGAGATGATGAAGGTGAAGAAGTAGAAGAACCACCATCATGGCGGTGTCTACTACCTTCTCTTTAGTGGTCGCTACCTTGATCACGATTGCAATCAAAATGCCCACCTTTGTCATGTGCTTTTGTTCCTTTTTTAGACACTTTCTATCCATTGGTATCAGCACCTAGGTTGTGAATAGTAGAATAAAGGTTCTGATACACAATCCCTTGGCCAAAGTCAAGGGGAGGAACATCGTTATGTGGGTGACTACTTAAGGCAAGTTCATTGTCCTCAATCTCGCTTAAAATGTGGGGGGCATCCTTAGACCATTTTCCCTTCAAGGACTTATGGTGTCTCTCCTGTTGATAATCCCTTTGACGTTGCACTTTGGTAGGACGATAGTCTCTCAAATCATAGTCCTGTGCAATGTACTTAGCATGTAAGTGTTGCATGCCTATTTGTGTGAGAGCATGAAGAAGCATACTTGGTATTGAACAGTCAGGAGGTAACACTATGTTACCTTCCAAGTTATGCCAACGTAGCTGTTCATCTTGGTGGAGAATAAAGGTGAAGTTGGATACATATTCATTGGGATGAACATATACCACATGAAACTGTTGAGGAATTGGCAGATCAACATCATGTGTATCTTGCTGCTAATTGATTCTTGTCTTAGTCCTAGGTGGTGAGGTGCTTTTGTGTGAAGAAGAAGACATCTTGTCTTGTTCAGTGTGCAATGCACTGTTATCTTTTTCTTAACCAACCCTAAGGGTTCATTCCAATGATGTGAATGATTTCCTAAGTTCTACTTAGCACACAAACAACTAAGTCCCCGGCAATGATGCCAATGATGAACGGCGAGGTACCCGTACGCTCAACCATACGAATACAAGCATTTCATGCATGATCTGGTTGAATTCCAAGGACTAAGTGCCTATGCACCTTTGTGGAACAATAACAAGTTGATTAATCAGTCTTCCCAAACTTACTTGTATGTCACGGTTGTATGGTTAAGTAAGCTTGAGGCATATGATTTTTATGGCTTTTATGTGTTTTATATCCTGGGCTAATAAGGAGGGAAGAGAGAAATAACTAAGTAACTAATCTAATTTAACTATTCATTAACTAAGTTCTAAGTACTCCTAACACTAGTATCCATTCCCACTCGCCGTACACATCCTAAACTAGTGCAAAACTGCTGGGATTACCAAACGCTAATCGTTACTGGGTTATCAAGCGCTACATGCATGCTCAAAGTGATCGTACTGAGTGTATTTAACTAAGAGAGTTGTAAGGTGAGAGAAATCATTAGTTAATTAGGAAATCATAAAATAATAATTAACACTAATTAATATATTTTGTATGCTGCAAGGTTTATCATAAAGTTCATCTTTATTACCGTACACAAAGTGTGCTTAGGTACACAATGCTCGAATAAAGATCCGTTCGCTCTATGACTTCTATTGCAGGCACACAGAAATAATTCTAACTTTGGAGGGAAAAATTGGTAATATTTTGGCTAAGGGACTAACTTCTAACTATTTGGAACCAAGGGCACTACCTCTTATTTATAAGCAAGAAGGCAGGCCACGATATCGGGTATCCAACATCGCATGGTCGATCCGATATCTCGGACACAATATCATGGACACGATATCACGTATGTGATATCACGGTTCATCAAATACTATTTATGAAAGATCTCCTCATGTACAAGATGACTTAAATGACTTATGAATTCAATTACACTTATTACAGAGTAAAACTTAATTTAATGTAACTAAAACTAAACTTAATTTGAACAATGTATGGATTGCATTAAAAAAAAGCACATCACCTTTAATTTTATTGAAATTAAATTATGGATGAGAATACCACTATGGTGGATCCTCAGATGCTACACATTTCCTATAGGATGAATAATAATCTTAGTATCTCATAAGACTTTCAAGGACCTTATAAGATTGTAAACAAATTGTGATGCTCTTGTAGGACACACTCACATACCCCTCGAGGTAGAAACAACATGTCAAACACTTGGATACCCAAGTAAACCCCTCATGGTTACAGTATATATTGTCTTATAATGAGAATCTACACTATGTAGAAGAATCAAGAATTACAACAAAATGAAGAGTATAGAGATAATGCTTTAAGTAATTAGGTCTACATAAGTTATGTTCAAACTAGGTTAATAATACAAATGAAATAGAAATTCATAGATGTAGATTAAAACATAAGATATGTAACAATGAGAAGGCTATGAATCTACACATAAGTAAATTAAGATCAATCAAAACATTGGAAGAATGATGTAGCAATGGTAATGTTAGCTTCTAGCTAACCAATCTATTTTCCAATCCTCTAGCTAATGTAGTATCCTTATTCAAGTCAAAGAGAAGATGCCTAATCAATTTTAATATAATCAATTGATTGCCTTGGATTACTTGTTTCATTAGAGGTTTAAGCATGTACTTTAATTAGCCTTGCACCAAAGAAAGTTTTTCATGATGAATTGGAGTTTGGAAAATGATTAGGAATGACTTTTTTATTTTCCCTAATGGCTACTTAGGACATCCCATATTTGGGTTGAACATTCACTCTTCAAAGGCTAGCTCTTGGATTGGATGTCTAAAAATAACTAGGATGTCCACCTTATCATTTTCTTTAACTTTGGTGGGATGTCCACATTTTAGCTTGGATGTCCACCCTATGGGACATCCACCTTCTAGGGTGGACATCTATTCTAATTTGAGGCTAAAGTCTAATATCATTTTGCATTCTATTGGGATGTCCACTATAGGCTAGGACATTCATGTTTTGGCTAGGATGCCCACCTTTTGATTGGGATGTTCTAAAACTTTTGAGACTTCCCTTTTGAAAGTCCATGTAATCTTTTGGGTTCTATAATTTTTTGATAATCTTCAATAGGAAAAATGAGTCTTCAAGCTCCATGTGTTCACCTGAATCTTGCATCAAACCCATCGAGTCTTCAATTGGATCTTCTAAAGAAAACTTAGGACTTTTCAAGAAAACTTAAGATTTCTCATGTGTCTTTCCATGGGACCTCGAGTTCTTCTAGAAACCTTTTGAAAGTTTCATTCTATGCTCTACCTTGGCTTCAAAATATCCTGAAACATCTCAAGCCTACATAACAAGCATAGCCACCAAACCCCGCTTTTCTATTTACAAGTTTTAACTCAATAAAACAAGAAATTGGTTAACACTAATAATATTTACATTAATTTTAGCATTCATGATTGAACTTAAAATAGAAAAATGATTTAAAATACTAATAGAAAGCTATGAAAAAATGTCAATATTTGTAGAAAAGATAAATTCACTAGAAGATAATGGTATAAATCCTTCATTGTCATTAATTTCTCGCTTTCTTTTAATCTTATGTCAAGAATCTTTACTATAACTTTCTTGTCAAAATTAGTTTTAATCTTTGAGTTAATAATATTCATGTTAGATATGAAAAAAAATACCTTATGAGTTGATGAGAACATCATCCAACCCTTGTGTAATGCTCAATGTATATTAGATGAGTATGTCCTGTTAATGTGTGTCTTCTCGTGTTGATCTTATTGATGTTGATTCCTAGATGTTTTGACATGTTTAGGGTTGTTTTGGGCTCAATTGGATGAGTTTAAGAGATTCAAGGGTCTATGGAAACTTATTTGAAGGCATCTAGAAGTTCTAGAACTCAAAACACACATCGTTATTTTTGGCCCTGGTAGGCAAGACGTCTCCCTAACAGCCAATACATCTTCCTAGTAGCCAAGACGTCTCTTGTAAGATGTCTTCGTAGTAGCCAAGATGTCTTCTATAAGATATCTTCATAGTAGCCAAGACGTCTCCGCCAATTCCAAGACATCTCCTTTGACATATCTACACTCGAGAAAGACGTTTCTTGTTTATCCAAGATGTCTCATACAGATTTTAACAGACATAAAATTGAATGGTAAATTGGAGAGAAGATGAAAGGTCATACCAAGAGGCTATAAAAAGGCATCAAAGACCTAAGGCTAATTAGGCTAATTAAAGGAAGTAGGTTAGTCCCAAGGAGAAGGCTAGTCCAACAAAAAAGGTTGGTCTTTTGTGATCTTGTGTAAGAAGAGAGCTTGTGAAAGAGAACTTTTAGAGCTTGTGCAAGAAGAATTGAGTGAGAGGCAAGGGAGAGCCCTTAATAGAGGTTGAGAGAATCTCTCATAAGTATCTTGTCTTGAGCTTTGACTTCATTATGAGCAATTGAGGATTGAGAGGGAACATGTGTGATGTCTAAGATCCTTGGGAGAGTTTTGACTTGAGTTTGTCTTCTCATCTTTGATGTCTTTCTCTACATTTTAAGAGTTTTCCTAATAAAAGAAAGATTTTCTCCATTTCATTGTGTTGTTGTTTTCTAAGCTAAATTTTACTTAGGAAGCTTGTGGAATGAATCCTTTTGAAGTCTATTGAGGTAGGCTCAATATTAGATTGGTATCAAAGTAAATGGTTTGGAGAAATCCACACATATGTACTTGGCTTGAAGATTTCTAAACTTGAATTGTTGATCTTCATAAAGCTTTTGAAGAAATTTTGAAGCTTTACAACCACTTAGGATTTGGAGAACATAGGATTGGTATTTCTTTGATCTTATAAAATTAAGTTTCTTTTGTGATTTTTGAGCACCAACTTATTTAAAAGGCTATGGTTTGAAGTGTATTGCTTCAAATTTACACTTTTATGTTAAAGCTTGGTGTTTTCTTTGAATGAAAGGAATATTATTATGGATATTTGTGCATTTGCTTTTGGATATCATTCTTGTTGCTTTAAGTTTTATCTTTAGACCTATGAAAGATATGGCTCTTAAGAAGAAGACTAATCAAAAGCTTGGATAAGAGCTTCAAGAGTTCAAGGACTCCTTTAAGGCTTTTGTGGCTAAAATGTAAGAAGTTCTTTACAAAGTCAATGTCTACAAGAACCAAGATTTTGCAAAAACTTCAAGAAGAAGGAATATGGAGAAATTCAAGACTAACTTGAGAAATATTTTAGGAAGAATTAAGAAAATATCTTTTATCCATCAAGGAAAGCAAGAAGATGAAAGGTTTGGTAAAGTGGAGATCAATGAGAAAAGGAGTTCTCAACTATCTCTTATTGACCAGAGTGCTCAATACTCAAAGAATTCAAGGGAGGGAATCAAGAGCTTCATCAAAGGGACCAAGAGATATTCAAATTCCAAGATGATATATGCTACTGATAAAGGAGAGTTCCTACCTCATAAGTCATGGGAGGTGAAAGATCAAAGTCGAAGGAGTGGCCAAGATCAAGGGACTTCTTCAAGGAAGATCAAAGGTAGCACTAGAAGGTTTGATACTTGTTCTTTTTGGAATTATTCTATACCTTGTGACAAGGAAAATAAGATTCTAAGCCAAGTTAAGGTTATCTCATGGGAGAGAGGTAGGTCTTCTAGCCAAGGTATATGGAAGAATGATTGCTTTATTAATGTTCTTAATGAATTTGATGTTAAAACCATGGAGGAAAGTTTACCTTTTGAGTTGGTACTTCCAAAATGAGATGAAGAGCTTTTTGATGATTCCTTTTAAGAGGAGAATCCATTGGAATTAGGAACTCCTATTTGGGATCTTGAACCTTTAAGCTTCGATGAGATTTGGACAACCACTTGTTGAAGATCAAGCTCAACCAAGATGGGAGAAGTCATAAAAAGGTAAGTGAGTCTAAGCTTTACCTTGTTGATGGTAGCAATGTCTCTCATGTTGAAGCTAGTGTTATGGATGCTAGTATATCACTTTATCTTGGTAGTGGTTTGTTCAATGGTAATGATGGGCATCATGATCATTGTAATGATTATGATGAAATTGTGAGTCATGTTGTAAAGGATGAAAGTGATGTGACTTTTGATGTCGTTGTTAGTAAGAGTAAGACTACTAATGGTAATTTGTTTGATTGTGATGGCTATTGGTATAGTCATTGTGAGAAGATTGTTATTAATGTTGGTGAGAACATTGATAGTGATGAATTTCATTATCTTAGTTGTGAAATTGATGAACAACATGAAGGCAATTCAAGTTGTTATGATGCTAATGGTAAAAGGAAGCTAAGTGGTAGTCTTCCAATACCAAAAAGAAGAAGGTGAAGAAGAGGAAAAAGAAGGAAAGAAAGGGTGTTAAGTTAAGGAAGCCTAATCCTCTTACATTTTCTCAATCTTTTTTTGTTTCTGGTTTGAGTCATCATGGGCATGCAAAGGAAGCATTCCAAAGAGATGATCAAATGAAGGAAGCATGGTGGGGCATGAGGATAAGCCTCCTTAAGCAAGAGAAGCTCAAAATCAAAATTTCAATTAAAACTAATTTTCATGTTTTTGATGCATTGAATTTTGATTGTTATGCATGGTGTGATGGCCTTGAGTCATGGGGGCATGGTGTCTTTTAGCTTGTGAAAGATCATTAAGCATGACATTTTAAGGATGAAAGAGATGATGAGGACATCACCCAACCCTTGTGTAATCCTCAATGTATCTTGGATGAGTGTTTCTTTTTAGTGTATGTCTTCTTGCATTGACCTTGTTGATGATGATTCCTGGGTGTTTTGACATGTTTAGGGGTATTTTGGGCTCATTTTGATGAGTTAAAGAGGCTCAAGGATCTATGATGACTTTTTTGGAGGCATATAGAGGTTCCAAATCCCAAAACAAGCATCTTTAGTTATTGCCCTAGTTGGCAAGACATCTTCCCAGTAGCCATGACCTCTCTTGCAAGACATCACTCTAGCAGCCAAGACGTCTCTCCAACAACCAAGATGGCTCCTTTGACATCTTTGTACTTAGGAAAGACATCTCCTATTTATCCAAGATGTGTCATACAACTTTTAATAAAAATCAAATTGAATTGTAAAGTAGAGGGAAGATGAAAGGTCATACCAAGAAGCTATCAAGAGGCATCAAAGGCCTAAGGCTAATGAGGTTAATCAAAGGAAGCAAGTTAGTCTTAAAGGAGAAGGCTAGTCAAAGAGAGAAGGCTGGTCTTTTGTGATCTTGTGCAAGGAAAGAACTTGTGTAAGAGGAATTTTAGAGCTTGTGTAAGAAGAATTGAGTGAGAGGCAATGGAAAACATTTGAGAAATGTTCAAAGAATATCTTATAAGTGTCTTATCTTGAGCTTTGGCTCCTTTGTGAGAAATTGAGGATTGAAAGGGGACATGTATGACCTCTAAGATCCTTGGGAGAGTTGTGAATTGAGCTTGGCTTCTCATCTTTGACATGTTTCTCTACATTTTGAGAGTTTTCTTAATAAAAGAAAGATTTTCTCCATTTCATTGTATTATTCTTGTTTTCTAAGCTAAATTTTGGTTAGGAAGCTTGTGGAATGGATCCTTTTGGATTCTATTGAGGTAGGCTTCCCATCACGAGCTATATCAATACTTTCCAATTTTAAAAAGATCTACTCAAGTATACAACCTTATAATTGATATTTTAAAAAATCAAAAAAGGAATTAACAATGGTATCTAGGAATGTAGTGTAATGATTTGTACACTTATTTTTCAGAAGGGAGATTGTGGGTTTGATCCATGCATCTGCTTATGATGTAGTAGTAGTGGAGTAAGCTTGTGGATACCTTGCTATGTGGGGTTTTCCCCTTATCTAAAGAGGTGGTCACTTAGGTCAACATAGGACACTCAAATTTTCTTATCTTAAAGAACTATTTATGTTGTTTTTTTTCTTATGTAAAAAAAAAGGTTACTTAAGTTTCCTTGTCTTAAAGAACTATGACATTAAGCAAATGATATTTTTTTTTTTTTAAAAAAAGAACTATGACATGAAGTAAGTAATTGATTAGCATAGAATTTCCTTGTTTAAATAAAAGAACCAAAGACCAAATAACTATGTTCTTAAGTAAGAAATAAAAATGAGGTTTTAGCCTAGTGGTACAAGTCTTGGCCTAGTAACCCTAGGTCATAGGTTTGATTCTATTGGGTAGCATTGAGTTATAAACTTCTATAAACCTTGGGGTGTACCTATGTTTCAATTATTTTGAGATCCAAAACCTCCCCCCATCTATATTCTTAAGTAAGATAGTTGATTATAGAAAAACTATCTTCAAATCCTTTACCCATTTTAACATGTTAGTTCATGTTGATGGAATAACATCATAATAATGAGGTGTTAGAGTAGTGGTAAGACTCTTGATTTAAAAGCTCCACATTATGGATTTGATTCTAGTGGGTAATGCTAAGTTATGAAGTTCTAATTTGACTATATGTCCTAGAGGTAAATATTGTTCTTATTTTTTTTAAAAAAAGTTTCAGGTTTTGTCACTACATTTTCCCTAGCAAATTCTTAACCATAGCTAGTGATAGGTTGCTCAAGTAGTTAGTTCATTATCTTATTAGAAAAGAGGTTGCTAGTTCAAGTTACACTTAAGACATTGTTATATTGTTCTAATGTCTATTGTTGGCTATATCTCTTGAGGTGTTCTTAAACTATTTGTTCATCATACCAAGATCTTGAATATGGAAAATGAGAAAATCACATCAATAAATTTCTTTTGTAAAAGTTGAGTTACATAGCACCCATGGGTGTAGCATAGTAGTCAAGACACTTATCTTTCACGTGGAATGTTGTGGGTTCAATTTTTGCCTCTCCTCTTACTACTAAACTAACAGCCTACTAGTGTAAATAAGTGTTTGTGAGTGAGAAATAAAGTTTCAATATTGTTATGATAAACAAGTGTTTGTGAGTAAGAAATAAGGTTCAATGATGTTTCACATCTTCTTGGTCCCTAAGAATGCATTGGGCTCAATAAGAAAGCTCATGTGGATTACATTTCCTCTATGTCACTTACAAATGTCACTTACAATAAGGTGTTATACATGTAGGAGATGCTAGGTTATATACTGTTCCAATTGACTATATATCTTAGATGTACTTATGTCTCACTTATTTGGGTTCCAACACCCCTAAATTAACTTTTTAAAAAAATCAATATCAACTATAAAAAACCAGAAAGCAAAGGGCTCTGGGAAATACTAGAATAACGCGCGAGCATCAATCATATGAGATTGTTGAGAGGCTAGGGCGCCATCGAAACATGAGACAGGCGTCACGTACTTTCCGTGAAGCCGTTTTGAGACGGCTGTTTCCTGTCGCACAAAATGTAGAGCATGCTCCTCCTCTTCATGATGATGAAAATGCATGTCAACAAATTCAGGTACTTGCATACATGAATGATGGTTCTCTCTGTAAATGCAGACTCATCTCGTGGAATTTGTATTTTTTCGTTTTCATTTTCTTTTTGTGTTTTAAATTCCGTTCTATCTTCGATGTTGCTTGAATTATCACTTCACAGTGACGCGGAATTACAAAATATTGGCAACATGATAATGGGAGTTAACAGAGGAAACTTGCGGAAGGACAAAAACAAGAAAGCAACTTTTTCACATCTTCAAAGGTTACAAGCCTTTGCTTCTACACAGTAATCCTTAAATAGAGATAGAGATCACACTCCCAACTTACTGATAATATAAACCCTTAACACAGGATTAAATAGGCAGATACTAGGATACAATAATGAAAGCGTCACAGTTAACTTTGACACAGTCTCTCTTTTCTAAAAAATAACTTTTAATCAACTAAATGACAACTGTTCTAGACATCTAAAATATTCATCAATTTAATATTAAAAAAAAAAGAAAAATACAACTGAAGTCAACTCCCAGAGTATCTAAAATGGATGTCACTGCAGAATTTCATAATTTCTGCATAGGGTTTTTAGTCCTAAATTCCAACAGCTGAAAGGATATCTCTAAGCATGTTAGGTATGTTGCCTAGTCAAGCTTCATTTATGCTTTGCCATTAACCTATTATAGATGAAAGTTGGTTAATAAGAGACTTTTATAATGTAGATTCATCTAGCTGATAGAAGTGGATTATGGTATTTTATAATTTAGAGGTTTAATATAATTCGATGATATTCATAATCCAAGAATCACCTTTGTTGTTAAATTATATATGTGTTAGCTTGGTGGTAAGACTTTTGATTTGAAAGCTCCAAGTCATGGGTTCAGTTTTGGTGGGCAATGCTGAGTTATAAAGTTCTAATTGGACTATATATCTTAGGCTGTACCTATATTACGATTGTTTCAGGGTTAGTGGCAAAATCATAGTGTCTGTCAGACATTTGATGTCATCTAAATGAATGACAATGAACTATCATTGTAATCATCATTCATTAAAAACTTGCAGTATGAACTAATTGTACAAGTGGTTTTCTTATTTATGAGGGCCTGTTTTTCTCATGCAAAGGTGCATTCACAGAATGCTAGTTGAGAGTTGCAAAGAATGGCTGTGCCAATACTTACTTCTATTATAACATATTATTTAATAAATAACTAAAATTAATTGACAATGCTCATTAAAAACTTGCAGTATGAACTAATTGTACAAGTAGTTTTCTTATTTACGAGGGCCTGTTTTTCTCATGCAAAGGCATATTCACAGAATGCTAGTTGAGAGTTGCAAGGAATGGCCGTGCCAATACATACTTCTTTTATAACATATTATTTAATAAATAACTAAAATTAATTGACAATGCTCATTAGGTAGTGATTCCTAACTAATTTTCCTAAAGAAGGAACTGTGAAATGACCACCTTATTATTCATTCTCAAAGTACTGGTCTTTTGTTTAGGTTCTGTACAAGCTGTATTTGGGTTGACAAGGGCAACCGTAGAGGTAAAAATAGGGGCAAAAAAGAACAAAAAACTATAATCATTCGCAAAATTTGCATAATTGTAAATCTTTCATTGTTATGTATGATCATATGTCGGATATAAATAGACATGTATAAGTTTTGTAGTATATTTTTAATGCTGTGTATTTGCATGAGTGGTGATTGTTAATGGCTACACCATGTTTCCGTGAACAGACATTTGTTAATACAACTCATGTATTTTTTATCCTATTGAACCATTAAGGAAATTTGGAGTAACCTAATGTATTTGGTGGATAAGAAGTATTGCTTTTCGTCAAACTAACTGCTCTTTCTAACATACAGGAATATGGGGCAGGGTTTCAGGAAAACTTTGTTTCTGTGGAATGATTCCTATTGTATTTTATTGATTATATTTCGCCTGATGAAACTTAATATATTGTAATAATTAGGGAATGAATATAGTGTGGTTGAAATTAATCCTATTGGTGGGCTCAAATGCCACCCATTCCATCTATGTGTATAGTAAAACTACACAACTTGTTGCTAGGCTGGCATGTAGGTAGTTGTATTATCATCAAATAATTTAATAAGAGGGCAGCTCTAGGTAGCGAAAATCTTAAACTTGATGAGAATGACAAAGAATCTCAATTTTTGATAAGTAATAAGAAATTTTTTTTTTTGGGGGGGGGGGGGGGGGG
>MNCI01020141.1:21235-47399 GCA_015680685.1 Gnetum montanum | reverse complement strand
GCTGGGGGGGGGGGGGGGGGGGGGGGGGGGGGGGGGGGGGGGGGGTGGGTGGGGGTCATCATTAGATATGTGTTTGCTGTCTCATGCGTGCATGTATGCATGCATGTTTAGTTCAAGAATTAGTGAAAATTTCTGTTGATAGTCTCTGATAACATTGGCCAAAAATTGTGACATGTGCATGTGTGTGTCCATGCATCGCACTTGCGTATGCTTACATACCGAGTTTGTTGTTTCTTTAGCATTTTGAATAGAATTTCTCATTTATTTTACTTACGAAATACTTTTATTCTCTACATTTTTTAGATACAATGTCATTTTGAAACATCCACTTCAGATGTAATTAGCAAATATGCATAAAATATCTTTCTGATGTGTTAAGAGTTTGTTTTTTTGTTCTATTTTGTTTTGATCTTCTTGTCAATATGTTTTCCTGATATTTGTCTTCTTTATTTTTTAAATTTTTTATTTTGTTTTGATCTTTTTGTCAATATGTTTTCCTGACATTTGTCTTCTTTATCTTTTTAATTTTGAAATTTGAATTTCTTTCTTCTTCTTTTCTAAATGTAGGACATTGAAATACTTTCTAACAAGATAATGATTTATTGTTTATAATATTCCTGAAAGATAATGCCAGAGAAATCTGTTACGATACCTGAAGTATCAGGAAGTGTGGAGCCTGACTGTAAGTTTTATTTCCAATACATGCACAGTAAAAACTAATTTTCCTTTTGTGGGAGATAACTATTTGATTGTCATCTTGTAGGTAAGAAGTCTGAATATGTTACATGTGATTCTTCTGAAAGTGATTGTGAACATCTCACAAGAGCCCAGAGAAAGAGAATAAAGAAAAAGAGGCTTAAAGAGGCTGCATCTCAGAGAAGAAAGTTGATTGGACCATTATTTCAGGATGAATGTTCCCAAAAAGGCATTAAGATCCTGGAGTCTAACTCTTCTGACATACAATCTGACGGTCACCAGTCTGGTTCAAGGCCTAATAAAACAATTGATAATACTTTTGAAGGAAAAGGTTAAGCCAGTCACATTAATTTATTAGTATTGTTTCTCTTATTATAGATTCAGCCTGCATTTTGTCTTCCATTAGCATTTACTTATGGTTAAAGGAAGTGAACTTGGCACCTATAGATTTAGCTTAATGATCTAAGGTCTCAAGTCTCATTTCAAAAATGGGGTAAACCCTTCAGATTTCTCTTGATCATTGCACACCACTTTGATTATTTATTTTTGGAATATCATTAAATACATTGATTTGCAGATTTGGCTTCTTCAAAAGCTTTTGCAAAGGTTAAACATAGAAGGCATGCAAAAAAATTGAACAAGGAAAAAGCACAGCGAAGGTTTTTTTTTTTTTTTGTTTTACCAATTGTTTGCTGTAATTCCTATTAAATGATATCAGATTTTTTTTATTTAATATCAAGATGGGTGGGCTAATTTCTCAACACTTATTGGAATTATTGCATACCAGTTTATTTTGTAGTTTGTGCATATGAAAACACTAACTGATCTATCCTTTAATTTCCAGTGTGCAGCATGGTGGAGCTTTTATGGCTGATATTTGTGGAAATGAGTTTGTTATAAAACATTTATGAGACATGTACATTGTTGATGGTGAACTTTCCAGGTAATGTATCCTACGTAATTGTCAAACCAAAAAGATTAATTGCCACTTCAACTTGGTTATGGGCATTAGTTGAGTCAACAGTTCCATAGATTTCTCTTAGATAATTGAAATGTTATTCAAGGCAATACACATTTTATAAAATGCAGAAATAGTTAATGATAGGTGATTCAATTGGTTAGCTCATTGTTTTGTTAGGAAAGAGGTTCACAATTGGCTATATGTCTTGGAGTGTACTTATAGTCATTCTTTTGTTCCTAAACCCCTATAAAATGCAGAATTACATACAGGTTTTTTGTGTTTTTGCTTGGTTCTTTAACTAGTAAAAATAAGTCTTTTGTTTTGTCATTTGATTTCTTTAGTCTAACCTTTTTTATACCGATTCATAATGAACCCAACATATGATAGCAAGGTTGATTCTTGTGTATTTTTTTTTCAGAACGCTTCTCTCTATTGTAAAATATCAAAGCTGCTTCTTTAATATATCTGATAGTCATTTTGCTTATCACCTTGTTCCGTTGCTGCTTCTCAATGGTTCTTTAATATATCTTTAATTCAACATTGCATGAAGAAAATATGCATCACAATGGTTCAGTTACAAATCATTTTTTTAAAAAATAGTCATTGATATGTCATTGCTTTCAACATGATAGGATGGCCGTGTGTGATCTTTTATAAAGGTTGATCCGTCAGTTGTCTTGTCAACTTGAATATCTTTTCTTGACATTCTGTATCGATTTCAATTTTTCCTGTTACATGAAGCAAGGGTGGGTTTGATGTTTCAGGATTGAATTAAGACATTCCACTCATTTCAATGAAGAATATAGCGTCTCATTTCAATGAAGAATATAGTGTATCTTTGCTTGGAATCATTTGCAGAGGTTGAAAAACAGATAGTGCTAACAAGCTTAATAGAAGGGAAATGCAATTACGGCCTATTTTTTCCAAAATGTAGAATTTTGGAAACACTGAAAGACATTGAAGTTACAAGAAGAAATTGCAAAATTCTCCTGTCATCGAGTCAGAAAGCAATAATGTGAATGTGGTTATGCAATTATTGTTTTTGTAAATGTGACAAAAAAAAAACAAACTAAAAAAGTTTCTTATTGTGATGAGGGTTTTGAAGTGAAAGAAAACCATGAAGAATGGTTAATGAAGTTGCACTATTTATTATAGTCCATTCTTTCACCATCTAAATAGTCATAACTTTGTACATTATTTTTAATTAATAGGTTCTTTTGTTTGAGAGAGAGTGTTCTCCTTTTGTTTACAAAAAACCTTTGAGTAAGAAATGAAAATTTGGAAGGGTATTTTTGAACAAGGGCAAGACCTAATTCTTTTCCTATCTTAGAGGGGAGTTTTTTCAAGATTGGTTGTAAAGATGAAAACTTGAAAAGGGATCCCAAAATTGTTTATTTTTTTTTCGGACTCTCTTCATTAATTAGATGTACTTAGGAAATATTTTATATTACTATTCATTTTTTTAGGGTCATGCACCCCACCATAACTTTACATAGTAATTGAATATTTTCCAAGTCTTGTGTTGTAGGATGTTGTTGGTACTATTTTTAAAGAATCTTTGTTAAAGTTGCTTTTAACAAATGACAAATGATTTATAAAGGAAACCATTATGAATATTTACTAATCAATAATTGATAATAAACCATTGTTGAATGGTCAAGTGTTTATTGTTGATATGTGTTCATTAAACTATAATTAATTTTGGTTAAATTGACTCAATGCATTATATTTTTGTGTTAATAATTTGTTAAGCATCATTATATTTCAACATAACTTTTTCAAAATTGAACATTTGCAAGTGTTATTATAATGAAAGGTAAAAAAGATATTTTACATATTAATATCAATCAAAATAATAATATTTATTATTTGTTTTATCAATGTATTATATTATTGTGTTGATAATTTGTAAAGCATCACTATATTTCGACATAACCATATTAATATTGATTACAATAAAAAAATTTATTATTTGATTTAGGGGAAAGATTTGATGATAAATTAATATGTTCTCATGTTGGTATATGTTCGAATATTTTTTTTTGTTGGATAAAATACATTGTTATTAGTATTTCTAGTGATCATAATGTGGAGTGATATAGAATTGGGATTTTCTTATTTTCAAACAAACAAACAAACAAAAAAACATGTGGAGTGATAGTAAGGTGCTTATTTCTTAGTTCAGAAAATCTGGTTTCAAGCCTCAGTGTAGCCACTTGAAAAGAAGTTTTACTAATGATAGATGACTCAAGTGGTTAGCTCGTTGTTAAGTCATACTTGATGCATTGTTATATTTCTCCATAATTTGTCTAATGTGTTTTATTGACTATATGTTTTAGGGTGTACTTATAATTATTCTTCTGGGTTTCAACATCCATCCAAAAGAGGTTAGGTTTTTGGTCATCTACTAGCCGTCTTGGGACTTTTGCTAATTGGTGATCCTTTTTTACATTGGTATTAATAATATTTCTAGAGTATCAAATGTGTGGTTTATTAAATAAGTCATAGGAAGTTGTACTTGCAATATTTCATTTGCACCTTAAAAGGATGGTTACACAACAAGAAGAATATATCAGACTTTTGAGATACATACTCTACAAGCTTGGTCTTTTTGTTTAACATTTTCTAATCTTTTTAATTCTATGCTAAGATGATCAAATCTTGTTTTTTACTTTGCTAAGCAATATTGTCATATATGTTCCCATTGGTGGCTTTCCATGGTTTAAGTACCATAGAGCACTTGAAAATGTCTTTGATGATACTTGATGAAACATTTTATATTGAGGACAATGATATTGTATCTAGGATATCATAAATGTTAATTTGTAGCTTAACATATGTCATCATAGATATGATGTAGTGGGCCATGGTCATATTTATAAATACTAACCCATTATTGTATCAAAAACAAGTTTAGGTTCAATAGTTATTGAAATTTTTGCAGTTTATTTTCTTGAAGTTAGAGTTAGTGTGAATGCTTGCAATTTGGTGAATTATAGTTGTACAGAATCTTTCTTCGAGTGGATTGTTTTTGGACACAATTTATGAATGAAAATAAAGATTGAGATTGTTCTTCATCATTGTAGCATATCATTTAGAATAGATTTACTTTTTCATGTTTATTTTTACTAAGTCATTTACATTTCCTAAGTTATTTACAATTCCAATGCTTATTAGTAAGGTCGAATAAGTACGACTAGTTTTGAGTGTAGTGTGTAATTATTTGATAACCCAAGAGTGACTTTACTTGATTCACTTAGTAGTAAAGTTATTTGGTAATTTTTGTAATAGTTACATCAACCTAGGTTGTGTACAGAAAACCATGAATCAATATTTATCAACGTAGGATAGAATAGCTTTACATTTCTATTGTACTTAAAAATAGAATTTACATTCACTTTCATCATGTTTATACTTAGCATTTTTAAGAGCCAACAACATCAATTTGTCATATCGCCACTAAGAGATAAACCATACATTTTGCACCTTGCGAACTCTAAGTAGAAAACAACGATCACAAACTTACTTTTAACTCACTCGTATATATTATCTATCTACAAATTATGATCTAGTCATGTGTGAACACTTATAACTTGTATGGTTGAGTGTTGGAATACCCAACTGTTCATCATTGGTGCTGTTGCTAGGGATGTCTCAACGTTTACTAGTTAGTTGATCTTACATAGTTTGTTGTATCAAGTGCCATAAAATATGTCTTTCATACTTAGAATAATTTTTCAAAACATACACATGCCTAAGCATTAAACAAATTAAAATGGCTTTTGCAACTAAAGTAAAATCTTCGCATGTTATCAATCTTAATGAAATTTATGACAGATTACAATGAAGAAGAGTGGAATGCACCAATGCAAATAAGAACTTCATATGCTCATATTGATGCTTATTATACTAATTTTACATTTATTTTCTACCAGGATCAATAACTTAGATGGAGAGACTTATAGGGCAATATTGTCTTACCACTTGAATGCTCAATACCATTAATGTTTTAAGCAACCCTCATGAGATCAAATCTTGGCCATGTATAGGAAGGATATCAAGTCACCAAAAACATGACAAGGCCCTATCAACCAATTGACATTTAAGCAAGAAGGAATGCTATTATGAAGACAAGATATGAGTAACAATTATCCTTGAAGCAATAGAAAATGCTTCATCCAAAGTTGAAAAGTCCTATTAGACTCAGAGATCTTTTTCCTAGATACTAGTAATATGCATGAAGATCTTGTAAAAACGAAGCTATGTTTAGCTCTTGCAGAAACCATTGAAAGAAATGACGACTCTAGACTTAGGATGAATTCAAGACCTAAAACCTCTGATAGATCTAGAAGAGGTGAATTAAGGAGTCATAGAAGGAGAACTAGCTGACATCGTTCTCCAACTCCCCGATCTTCTTCCTCACACTCATTAATAGATTTTGATAGGAGGAAATAAAAAATAAGTGATCATGATGGGGAAAGGAGAAGAGATCATGAAAGATATGCAAATACAAGGAGACATCTTCATGTAGAAGAAGATAGTGATGAAGAAAGAGAAGAAAGGATTAGACATGAAAGAAGATAGTATCATGAACATTGAAGGGATCACCACTACAACAGAGCCTACTGACCCGAACACTATGAAGAACCCTTATTAGGCACTCACAGTATGATTAATATCAGGGAAGTAGTGTATATTCCTACTAGACATTTAAGGGACAGTTGCATCAAACGACTTGACATAAATAATATCCTGAAGTTTGAAGGTAGATATGATGTAGATCTACAAACTACCTCCAAGCCTTTCATGATGCCTATGCCCTACAAAATATAGAGAATGATTGGTAGAAATTAAAGTTGTTTCCCAAGACACTCATAAAGGAAGCAGAGAGTTAGTATAGATCCTTAGAATTGGAATCAATCCAAAGATGGAGTATCATGTTAAAGCTCTTTAATGACAAGTACCAAACTTATTCCAAAGTGTCAAAGTTAAGAAGGCATATCTAAGGATGAAAGCAAGGGAAACATGAATTCCTTGATGTAGCAATGGACAAATACTATTCATTATTACATAGATGCCTAGGTCATAAATTTTCTCAAAGGGAATAGCTACAACACATCATTGATGGGTTAAGAAACAAGACTAGAGAGACCCTTGGAGTATATGTCTAAGGTATATTATTAGAGATGATAGTTGATCGAATCCAAAGGTTAATAGACTAAGTGGCAAAAGAAGAAAGGGAGCTACACAAAAGAGAATCAACCAAGGAATATAATAGAGACGTAACTATCAAAAAAAGAGATGTGAGAATATGCGAAATGCAAGAAGAAACATTAGAAGATGCAATCTAGCGAAAGACTCTGTCTATCTAAAAATCATTAAATGATATTGCAACAAAGGTAGAGAAAATGTAGGATTCTATGGATGAGAAATTCATTGTAGTACTTAAGATACTTGAGGAGAGAACTAAACAAGACTTCAATAGAAATAACAACAAAAAGAAGAAAAAGGACAATGGATGTGAAAATTATAAAAACAAAAGAAAAGTTGCTATGGTAGAGGAAGTAATAGACTCAAGCTAAGAAGATGACATAGGTTGCAAAGTGTGCCAATACAAACATCTTAAGGGATGCTATCCTATCATGGCCCACTTATAAGAGTTTAGGGCATATGTACTAAATCCAAAGTTTGTCAAAAAATAGATGCTAAGATGATTACCTTACTCACAAGGTAATTTCAAACAACCCTACCAACAATTGTACTATCCCGAGGCTTATCCTCAACTACAGGAATAATACTAGTAATAGTGATAACATAGTCATGGGGAGTGCCATCACCAAGGCAGTAGTATCCATATAGATAACAGGAGCCTTATGGATACTATGTACAAAGTCTTGTCTCTTCCGAAAGTACTTTTGTTCATACTTCTTTGCCCTACTATCTACTCGAATACCATAGGTCCACAACCTCATGCATGGATCCTCATTCTTATACATCTCAACCAGCATTAGGTCCCTCTTATCAAGCTCCTAATTCATTACCATTAGTACCATTGCTGATCATGTGAGAAATGCTTTCACAACCATAGCAAAAAAGTGCTACTAGGGTAGTTAATATATAAAGTAAAAATCATACTAGTAATACTACATACAAGTCTAGGAAACATTCTTTATTTAGGATAACTCTAGGAAAGGCTAGTGAAGTAAGAACTTCATCGAACCATGTTCCTCCTATGATAGATCCTCCTACAACCACCATGCTTCTATAACAACCAAACTAGAAGATTACAACTATCATGCTAACTAATATAGTATCAAATTAGATAAAAGCAGGAACTCTTCCTAAGAAAAGAATAGATCCTAGAAACCCTCTAATTTATTTGCAAATTGTTGGAAACATACCATGTAAAGCTCTACTAGATTCTAGGTCAAAAGTGATTATCATTTCTCAAAACATGTACAAGTCCTGGAATTTACCCCCATTAAAGAAGTGCAACAGAAGACGAGAGCTTGCAAATCAATTAGTTACCATTTCTTTGGGATAGGTAGAAGAGGTGGTGACCACTATCAGTAGGTGGTCTTATTCAGTAGATTTTCTTGTGATCGATATGAAGAATGATAACATGGACTTTCCTATCATTATGGGGAGAGAATGCTTACTATAATTGATGCTAAACTAGGAATGAAAGACATGTCTTTGGAAATTTCTAAGGAAGATGAGCAAGAAGCCATATAGATACAAAGAATTTAATGCATTACTTATGATGAAGCAGGGTGTAGATGTGGAACAAAATTTCAAAACATCAACACGATCCTTATACTAGCCCATAACAAATTTGAAAAACAAGTGTGTATGCAAAAATAAACAATGGCCATTAAACCAAAAGACACCAAGTGGTTAAGAAATGAAAACATAAAACTATCTAAGACATGCATAGAAACATCCAACTTACTTAGCAACTCTTACCTAAAGAAAATGGCCAAAATTAAGAACTTACAAAAGGATATCCTAAACCATGACCATACACTAACAATAAGTAGTGAATATGGTGTTAAAACTTGAAATTGAGAATAAATAAGGAAACATATTTGGACCCTCTAAAATAAGAATATTATCTAGTTTAACAAGATATGTGTCTCCAAATGATTAAAATTTGATTATCATCACTATCACATGGGACAATAAATGAAAATCTAAATCACTAAGGATGGTAAATAAAAAACCTAGAGTGTATGATCCTAGGAATGTATGGTCCATTTTTTAAATACTTGGCCATGAGTTCAATCATAGGGGAGGTACCCTATCTTGAATCAGGAATTGATAAGTGCATTTTAAATTTTTTGTTTTATAATTTTTTGGTTTACAATTTTTATCATACTTTTCCTAATTTTTAATTATTTTCTTCATTCTTTAATATCTTTTCTATTCTTTCATATTTTTCATATTTCTTATCATTTTTCATTCTATAATATTTTTCAAATTCATTATATGTTTTTCTATTCTTACCTATTTCTCATTCTTTCTATAGTTTTACCATTTCTCATATAGATATTTTTATTGATCTTTCTAATAAAGTTTAAAGAAATAAGTATAATGTAGTAGAAACAATAAGAATTTCACCCTACATTATTGAATCATTAAAGGACTAATCATATATATAGTGAGACCAAGTCATCCTTCCACTCATTTCCAATAATAGGAGGTTCTTACTATGGACATAATGCCATGCTTTCCACAATAAAACTAAAATAAACTTGTCATCATTAAGTATGGAGAACTAAATAACCAAGTGGGAATGAAAAAGATGTAACATCAAGGGGATTTGTGGAATCTCTAAAGCTACTATTATGAGTCTTATTACATTGTTAAGTTGTATTATTTACTTGAGTTCTAATGAAAAATGAAAGCGTGTTCTAAAATAAGTTTTGCCTTACATGTCATTGGAAAGACATGGTACCCATGCTTGAAGGTAGTCCTATAGTAAGGTTGACATAGTAATAACATTTTAAACATACATAATAAAAATTTCTTGGGGTTCTACTAGAATGACAAGTTACTCATGCTTGAAGGTAGGTGACTTCTTAGAGATTTCAAGATTTCTTGGACTTGTATTGGTTATGAAACTAGAAAGTCATGTTACCCATGCTTGAAGGCACTCCTCTATCCAATGGCCATGTCTCTCTTGAAAAAAACTTTCTTGTAGTAATTAGCACACATTGTGAATAATAATTATCAAGATGATAAGTAGATCTGGTTCCTAATATTTCTTTGTATTCTATATTATTGGTATGATCATGCTTTCTCCTACTCTTGTATGGTCAATTCTTTGTGAATGCATTGTAGATATGGTGCATTGGCTTGTTGTTGATAGGATCACCAAACTTAATTTCTTTTCAAATATTTATCTTAGTAAGATTGGGCATACTACTCCTTGGAAGGAATTGGTATTGAAAATTCAAGATATGATATATATGATCCTCCTTCCATATTATCATTAATAGGATATCCTTGAAGAAAAAAGAACGATCATGACATTCCTCATCAATTGATTCTATATAAACACCAATCTCATTATTATCAAGTCAAACAATAGAACAATTGGTCATGCCATCCAATCTACATTCAACCTCAATTATATTTTGTCTTCGTGAATCTATAATAGTATCTTCTACTTGAGCTCTATATATTGCACTGGTGGTTAGAATTCTATCCTTTGCACATCAATGCTGTAACATGATCTTTCTTCTAAATAGTTTATCATGTTTCTTCTTTAAATCATCAAACATGGATTCCATATCCATTGTATATGAAGGTAAATTAAAATAAAGGTAACTAATATTAGTCACTCACCACAAAGATTAAATATTCCTATAACAATTTTAAAAGAATAATATATTAGCATAATCATATTTTACAATATATTATATGAATGGTATAAAAAGATATTAAAATTAATGTGTTATAATATTATTATAGTTCAAAGAGTTAACAAATTGAATCATTCAAGACCTGTCATCCTCAATGAATCATGCACAACCAATAAACCTTCATTAGTCATCCCTAATTAATATTGCATAATCAAGTAATCTACATTAATCATACCTAATTAATCATGAATGCCTAAGAAGCCTCTGTTAATAGAAATTATGATATGAATTTCTCAGGAAGTATTAGTGACATAAATTAGTGATATGAATAATAAACCATGGATAAATAACTATATCATTCTTACTAAACCTTTCACTATCGATCATCAAAACTATACATTTCATGATATATTATCTATACTAAATTATGCATGATTGAGAAACCTACATTAATCATATCTAATTAATCATGAATGCTTGAGAAGCCTTTATTAATAGAAATTGCAATATGATTTTATCAAGAAGTATTAGTGACATGAATTAGTGATATGAATAATATATCATTAGCAGCTTGGAATTTTTCATCCAAAGAGTCTCATAATTTATCAACCTTTGCCAAAATATTAGAAACAAATTTTTGGGTGGGCAAGGTTTTCCTATTCATCACTTCATCAAGTGGTGACTCCTCTTCGTTACATAATCAGACCTCCCGTTTCCTGATGGAAGGATCCCTATTATACTCTTCTGCACTTTCTCTTTTTCGCAACTCAACTTCTTCTTTTGCTACCTACTCAATTAGCCTTTGGATTTGATAAGCTCTTAGTTCAAACAATCTTCCTTGGGCATACATCCTAAGAGTTCTTCTAGTTTTTGCTTTGAGCCCATCTATGATGTGATGAAGTTGTTCCCTTTGAGAATAACCATGGCCAAGGCATTAGTGTAAGAGTGAATAGTATCTACTCATGGTGGCATCCAAGGGTTGATGTGTTCCTTGTTTCCAGCCTTGGATTTACCTTCTTAGATTAGACACTTTGGAGTATAGCTGTATTTATCATTAAATAGCTCTAACATGGTACTCCATCAGTGAATGGATTCTGGTTCTAAGGACTAGTACTAGCTTTCAACGTCCTTGATGAGTGTCCTAGGGAAGAGCTTGAGTTTCTACCATTCATTTCCTATGTTCTATAAGGCACAAGCATCATGGAAAGCTTGTTGGTGCATCTACAGATCAGAGTTGTACCCCCCCCCCTCTCAAATCTTGGGATATTATTCATGTCTAAGCACTTGATCCAACTATCTTTCACATGCCTAGTTAGAATCTTTACTGCCTTTGCAATGTTGAGCATGCTTTGAGTTGCCAATAGAGGTTCATCATCATCACTGCATCAATGACACCGATGATGGTTTTGGCCACCCCTTTGGTCTTGGTGGCTTTCACGGTCATTGTTTTCTCGTTGATTACCTTCACCTTGATTATCTCGATGATGGCTTTTATGAGAACCAGAAGATGAAGAGGAATGTTCAGAATTAGATGAAGAGGATGAAAAGGAAGGTGGACTGCCACTACCACTATGGTGTCTGCCACCACCTTTTCACTCATTACAACCACCATCCTTAGATTCCTTACCATTGTGATGCTTGCTCAAGTCCTTACCTTGATTGTCACTCTATCCTTAACCTAGTTTATGAATAGTGAATCACAAGTTCAAGGTCACACCTTAATCACCAATGACAAAGGGTGGAGTATTTTCATATTGAGAACCCTCAGGAGGAGGATCCACATTGTCATCTTGGTTTAGCAAGAATAAGGGATTACTAATGTGTTTCCCCTTTGTAAACTCATGGTACTACTCCTGGTGTCTATCTCGCTTATGTTGTGTTTCAGTGGAATGGTAGTCTCAAGTGTCATAATCATCTATAACGTATTCTTCGTGAAGATCTGAGATGCCCAACTTCTTAAGAGTTTGAAGCAGCATCTCAGGTACAAACCGATCAGGGGTCAAGACAATGTTTCCCTCCATATCACGCCATCGCAGCTATTCATCTTGATGTAGGATGAAGGTGAAGTTTGGTACATACTCATCTAGATGAGTATACACCACTTTGCACTACTGTGGGATTGGCAATTTAACATCTCCACATCTGTGGAAAGAAGAAGACATTTTGCAAAACGAATAAAATTATCAATGTGCTTAGTAGTTTATATGAAGTTGAGAGTGATGTTAGCCTTGAGTTCGTCCAATAATATAAATAATATTCACTAATCCTAAATAGTGCACGTTTCAACAAACGAAGTCCCTAGCAATAGCACCAATGATGAGCAGAGAGGTACCTCTACACCCAACCATATGAATCACAAAGCATTCACGTGTGATCCAATTGAATTCCATGGACTTATAGGTTCGAGTGCACTAGTTTTTTAGGAGGTGAATCTTGCCTTAAGGTTGTTTGTTATCTTCCCAATTACACTTGTGACGTACACTGGTATGGTTAAGTATAATTGAGGCATTTGATTTTTATCATTTTGTATTTTATGATTTTGGTATTTAAAGAGAAATAAAGCAATTGGATTAACTATTTTGATTTAACTAATTAACTAGTATCTAAGCAATCCTAACATAAGTATTTGGCCCCACTTTCCGCACATGTCCTAAACCCATGTTCACTGTTGGGTTACTAAGTGCTATGCTACTGGGTGTACCAAGTAATAATGCTGCTAAGATTACCAAGTGAATACATGTTACGCTTGAAACGATCATACTTATGTGTTTAATCTATCTAACTTATCTTGCTTAATTACTTCATTAGCTTAATTACTAAAAAATATTTAATAAATAATTGAAAACATTAAATGCATAAATGAAATGTTTAATTTATTTAAAATGCTGCAAGTTTTATCAAAAAGCTCGTCTTTATTGCTGCACACATTATCATGCTCAGGTACAACAATGCTTGAATAAAGATCTGTACACTCAATGACTCTTGTTGCGAGCACTCAGGAGAAATATTCTAACTCTAAAATGAATAAACTACAAGAGCTTTGCTACTATTGAAATCTTGTTGCCATAAATGTGGCTGGTAGGCATGTATTTATAGCCAAAAAGTGAACATTGTGTCGATGGGGCCTCATCAACACATGATACAATGCATTAATAGGGCCTCGTCAAAGAGGCCCAATCGACAAGGCCTCATCGATGCAACCCATAAATGCAACTCATCATTAGCCTAGATGGTACATGACCCAAGAATGAAGGAGGAACAGTTGCAGCCATTCCTAAACCGCTACAAATTCCAAAAGCCTGGTGACAAAGGAAAGTAACCAATGGAAGAGCCACTACCTCTAGGAACTACATGAGCTTTTCCAATTTTGTGTCTTGTAATGTTGTGTCCATATTTTTTGTAAAACACCAATATAGCATAAAAGAGTCAAATTGTGTATTTATTTAAGTTAGTCAATACTCTCATACCTTCGTAATCTTTTCTAAAGAACTTGTTCCTCATTTTGTTTAACTAAAGGACAAGTTTTCATTTAGTCATGGGGGTATGATGAGTCATGTTTTACAGGGCCACGATATCGAACATCTGATATTGGGGCACAACTTTTGATGTTGGGCATTCGATAGCAGCCCTTTCTTGCTAGCCTATAAATACTGCACTTGGGTGCATGGTTAGGATATAGATCATAGACAGCTTTTTCATAGATTTCAAAATAGTCAGAATATTGTTAGTTTTCCAGTGCATGCCTGCAGTGTGATGTTAAATGATTGTACGACATCCTTATTTGAGTGTGACGTACTTGGACACATTACATGTTCAACAATAAAGATCGAGATTACTTCCATCATTACAACATCCACTTAGCTTTATTATTGTTTTTAATTACCGTAAATTACTTAAATGTTTACTATTATTCTTAGTTAATGTTTTCATTTATTACTCTTTATTATTCGTATCATTAAGTGGACTAAGTACGACTAATCACGAGCGCTTAAGTGTAATTACTTGGTAACCCAGTAGTGTATTGTTTGGTACGCTTAGTGACGTATGCTTGGTAATCCTAGTGCTAGTTACGTGAAGTCCAAGGCATGTATGGACGGTTAGGGATGGATACTTACCACATGTAGGCTAGTTTAGATTCTACTTTTCATGGTTAATTATATTAAACAATTAAGTTCTTTATTATCATTAGGAGTAGCTTGGGGTTGAACAACATTAGTCATCATATGCCTCACTTTGGACTAAATCATACATGACAAAGCTACCACTAGTTTAATTGGGAAGACAACAAACTACGATCAAAACATAACAATTTAGATTCCATAACTAGTCCCATCCATGGAATTCGACTGGATCATGCATGAACACTTATGATTCGTAGGGTTGGGCGTAGGGGTACCTTGTTGCTCATCAACATCTAAAGTGCAATTATACTAAACTAACTTGTCCCTGATAACCTACTGGGACTACACATGTAATGTATAAACGGTAAACGTATGACCATACCTAACGTATCTGGATAGGATGTAACATATGGGTCTTGACCTGGTAACCTTTGGTCACAAGTTTGATTCTTCTAAATAACACTAAATTATAAACTTTTATAAATCTTAGAATGTATCTATATTTGAACACCCTCTATAATTATTTTAGGGTTTCAACACCCTCTTATTATTGATAAAAATACAATGTAAGTGACACTTACAATGGTTTGGTGGGAAGGAAGAAGGGGTTGAAGACACCTTCATATCATACCTACGTTATACTAAGATATTGATGTTAACATGCATTGAAAAAAATCATGGTTGAAATTAAATTTGTTCATTAGTGTGCACAGCGTGACAATTAAAGTTGCTAGGTTACAGGCATTAAAAAAAAAGAGGAAAACAAGAAAGCATTTTTTTAAAAAGCAAAAAAGCATTGTTATTGGGTTAAAATTTAAACATAGAAGCAACATTCCTTAGTTAACGACCTTTTTGAATAGGATTTGCTGCCGGTTGCTCACTTGTCCATGATGGTACAGGAGCAGTATTAAAGGCCAAACCCCTATTTACTTATTGTTAAAAGACTACAACCTATAAATTTCATTGCAGAAAACAGATAGTAATCATTACCAAATATTGAGGGGGCATTAGCGATTTAGTTTAGGAATCGATCTAGCTACTTCTTCTAGAGATGGAGATGCAGCATAATCGTATGAACGGTACTCGTCTGCTTCTTCTTCCTCGAGTGCTTTAGTAGGGGAACATGGAAAAGGCCTAACTGCTGTTTTAGTGAACTTGTGTCCATCTGCTTTCTGCTTCACTTCAAAAGAATGACGTAGGTAGACTAGACTAGAAGGAAGAGTTTCAGGCTCAAGGCATAATAGAAAAAGGCAATTGCTCTTACTTCCCTTGGTGTTCTAGTTAGCAAATGAGATCTGATTCAGAGGAAGGGATGGTGATTAATTGATCTCTTCTCTTCTTTCAAATCACATCTCTCAAGTGAGAAGAAAAGGCCCTAGGGTGGGAAAGCAAGGTATTCAAGGAAGAAGAAGTAATCAAGCAGCAAATCTTTCCTCCTCATATAAGGCTTAGTTCAGCTAGCCCCTAGACAGATCACATCTTATTAGAAAGGCAGGCATTTCATTATCATTAGAAAAGGGCATCCCATTCAAAAAGGATTGAATCAGGCAAGTCACTAAGAATGCCTCTTTTGCGGGGCAGTCACTCTCCGGAGAAAGGCACAATTCTTAGATTCGACATTCCTACAGCATTGATTCTAAGCTTTTCCTCCATCGGCAGCAGGAACAAAATCCTGTTAGGGTCACGTCACGAGAAAGTCAGTAGTCGACTGGGATTCATTGAGTTCCGAATATCGTGGCATTGAGTGTGCCTTGAAATAAGGAGCTCATTTTTTGTAGCCGTAGGGCAACGGCTAGCATCTCAAACAGCAGATAAAAGGCCTAAACCCGCCTTTCACAGCTGCATCTCAAACAGCGATGGCGATGGCGATGGCGAATTCCAACGAGAAATTCAGAGTATACATGAATCCAGCCATTGCATCGGCACTGTTGGCACGCAGTGTGAAGCCGTTCGCTTCTCAGTTTGCTGTTGTAATTGCTCTCTGCGCATGTTGTGCTGTGGTTTTTATCCTTGCCATGGTTCAGTAAGTTTTAGGGTTTCTTTCATCCCTTCACAAGTTCAAAATCATGGGAAATCTTTTTCTTCAATGGTTTTGGTTTGCTGTGTTGTGTAATGTTTGTTGAAATTTTGAGTGTTGCAATTCTGTTTTGTTCTGTTGCAGAGAAGCTAGGGTTATGGAGCTTATTGCTTCCCTAAGCATCCTTCGATTTTTCGCCCGTAAGTGACTTCGATCCTTATCTCTGTTCTGTTTTAATTTTCCCTGATACCGTCTTTTTTGGATACTTTAGTCATGATCAATATCTTGTTGTCTAAATGGTAGATGAATTAGTCAAGGTCGTACAGATACTATCAGGGCGGGTTTTTGGAGCAGCGACCATGGCATTGTGTAAGGCTATTTATTTGAAGAAGTGGGCAGAGTCTGTGCTTTGCACTACAAAAAACTCACCTCGGCCAAAACGTGCAAAGACGCCACTGACAGAATACCAGCAAAAACTGTTGGGATTGAACAAGAAGGACGGGTTTCAGCCAGCATATATAGGAGGTCCTGATTTGGGCATCAAACAAAGACCAGGAAAGCAAACATGGAGTGCATACAAGCCAGCTTTGGTGCCAGTTCACCATCATTCCATGGAATATATGCAGTGGCCGCCTGAGTTTGAGGGACATAATACAACAGGTCTTGGGATCAGATCTGCAACAACAGCTGAAGTCTGTTCCCTATCACAGACAAAGCAAGAGAGCGATGAGAAAGTACCCTCTCCCTGGTCCAACTATGGTTCTGGCATAACCAAGGACGACATACACTCGGAGGAACAGCTGGAACAGTTTCTTGCAGATGTTGAGGAAAAATTGACAGAGTCTGCAGAAAACAAGATGAAAGCTGCAGCAGCGGCAGCAGCAGCTGCTCAGGGTTCTGCAACAGGAAGATCTACATCACCCGGCATCCAAGGTGCTTTTACAAACACTCCTCCTTCCATGTCAAGCAGAACCACACCTATAAGGACTGTTAGGATATTCCCAACCCAGCAAAAATATCACAGACCACCCAAGAGGGGAGAAGGTGATCTTCCACCCCCAATGAGTATGGAACAGTCAATCGAAGCTTTTAAGAATCTGGGTGTGTATCCACATATTGAGCACTGGAGAGATAAACTACGCCAGTGGTTTTCTGAAGCTTTGCTCAAGCCTCTTGTTCAGAAGATTGACACCAGTCATCTTCAGGTAGAGCACTGCGTATATCTTCTGACATTTCATTTCTTAATTCAGTCTTAGGCAGGCATTGATTAGTCTTAAAATGTGTGTTTTGTGTTTTAAATTTTTGAAAAGGTCATGCAAGCAGCGGCGAAACTTGGATTGACTGTAAACGTTACAAAAGTAGGAAGTAGTGAACCTTCCCCTATGGCACCGGTCTTTGCTTTATCTGGAACGGGTGGCGGACTACACACACCAGATGAGGATGGAGTTCTTCATCAGTTTCGAGCTGTTCTCGTTCAGGCACATGATGCTCCCAGTAAGTTAGACAACTTAACAATTGACTGCTTTCCCTTGATGTTTTAGAAACTACATTGCAACCTTGAATTTATGTTTTATATTTTATACCTTATTTTTACCTTGCAGATCCACAACCATCCTTATTAGGACTTCATCCACCCAAAGATTTGTCTTTGAATCTTCTTATACAAGAATGTATAGATGCTGTCACGGAACATCAAAGGCTGCGTGCCTTGATGAAAGGAGAATGGGTGAACGGGTTGCTGCCCCAGAAGATTGTAAGGCCGGATTACACTGTTCAAAGAGTTAGAGGTATAATTTTGAATTTTGTTGAATAAATGGTTAATCCAGACACAGTAATGGCTTATATTTTGTATTAAGAAGGATGACATGAACTTTGTGCTTATATTGTGATGTGTTCTTTCATCAGAACTTGCTGAAGGAACTTGTGTGAAGAACTTTGAGTATGACATTTTTGGAGAAGCGTATGACAAATCCAGTAATAGAAGGTTTCCCGAGTTACCAACTGATTCACATCTTCTCCTTTATTTATTTTGTGCACTTCTGGAACATCCACAATGGATGTTGCATGAAGATTATCTAAGTGCTCATTCTGGAAGAAACCCTTTCTTTGTTAATATGCTTCCTCCCACAGAACGATTTTCAGAAAAATATGCTACTGTTTTGTCATGCCCTCCCAATACATTACATGCTGGGGCTTGTGTGCTAGTTGTAGGAAAGCAGAGCTCTCCTATTTTGGCATTATATTGGGATTCAAAGTTACAGCTTTCTCTTCAGGTATGATATTTGTACTGAGGAATATTCTTCATTTTCATTATCCTTAGCTGTGCATGGGAATTCTTTTTTCTATTAAGGGCGAACTACTTTTAGAGATGCCATTTTACTTCTGTGTTATAGAATTGAAGTGGTTCATTGAGGTGTTGTTCGATGAGTCTTGCATACTCTGCTTCCAACATTTTGTTAGTATTTGAGGAATAAGATCAGGGTAGAGGTTAATTTTTTAAATCAAGTGTTTGGAGATGGTTTTTCGTTATGTTTTTGAAGAGCAATCCTGTGGTACATGCATTATTCTTCAAGGATGTAATGTTCCCAGTTGTACATGCATTATTCTTAAATAATATGTTATATGGTTTGTTCATGTATTATTAAGATATTATAGTTTCATGTTATTTTCTTCATAAACATGACAAAAAATCATTTCCAAAAGTTTGATTTAAAAAATCAATTTCTGTCTTAATCTTATTCCTCAAATACTGACAAAATGTTGAAAGCATAGTATGCAAGACTGATCTATCGAACAACACCTCCATGAGCTACTTCAATTCTATGACACAGAAGTAAAATGGCATCCCAAAGAGCAGTTCGCCCTAAGAGCAGTTTGCCCTTAATATGTTTTTGCACAAGTTGACCGTGCATGGGAATTCTTTTTTTTGCACAAGTTGACCGTGCATGGGAATTCATTTTTCTATTAGGGGCAAACTGCTTTTTGGGATACCATTTTACATCTGTGTCATAGAATTGAAGTCGCTTATGAAGGTGTTGTTCGAGGGATCAGTCTTGCATACTCTGCTTCCAACATTTTGTCAGTATTCGAGCAATAAGATCAGGCAGAGATTGATTTTTTAAATCAAGCTTTTGGAAATGGTTTTTCGTTATGTTTCTGAAGAAAATAACATGAAACTATAAGATCTTAATAATACATGGAACAAACCATATGACATATTATTTAAGAATAATGCATGTACAACTGGGAACATTTACATTCTTAAAGAATAGTGCACATACCAAAGGATTGCTCTTCAGAAACATAACGAAAAACCATCTCCAAAAGCTTGATTTAAAAAAATGCCCTGATCTTATTTCTCGAATACTGACAAAATGTTGAAAACAGAGTATGCAAGACTGATCCCTTGAACAACACTTCCATGAACCACTTCAATTCTATGACACAGAAGTAAAATGACATCCCAAAGAGCAGTTCGCCCCTAATATGTTTTTGGACAAGTTGACCGTGCATAGGAATTCTTTTTTTTTTGCACAAGTTGATCGTGTATGGGATTAGTCTTGCATACTCTGTTTCCAACATTTTGTCAGTATTCAAGGAATAACATCAGGACAAAGATTGATTTTTTAAATTAAGCTTTTGGAGATGGTTTTTCATTATGTTTCTGAAGAGCAATCCTTTGGTACATACATTATTCTTCAAGGATGTAAATGTTCCCAGTTGTACATGCATTATTCTTAAATAATATGTCATATGGTTTGTTCCAGGTATTATTAAGATCCTATAGTTTCATGTTATTTTTTTGAGAAAATTTTAAACTAGGATTTGGCTACGTTTTACTTACATCTACTAACACCCTCTTCAATCTATTTGACTTCACCACTTGGATATATTGAACTGCACCACTTGGTTCCTTTTAATGGAAATTTTGTTGTCATAAAATAACTCAGCATTGCTCATTGGAATTGAACTTGTGACTTGGGTTTTCTATACGAAGACTGTTACCACTAATCTAACACACTATGAAAAAGGCAAATTAAATTTATATTTTTATACTCTGGATAGCATTTACTTACATTGTGTGAGCTTGTTATTTTCCAGACCTAACCTACAATTGATTTTGGAAAGGAGAATTTTTTTGAGGTCTAATATTTCACAATGCACCATTTAAATTAATAAGAAATAAGGAAGTTTTAAGAAAACTTATTACAACTGATCCATATTTATTGAGACATGTTCTAAGAATAGAGAAGTTTTAGTGATAGGTTTGTAACATGGGGAACTATAGTACTAGAGATTCTGTTCCGTTTTGACTGAGTAATATGTATGGATGACATTAGAGGGCATCCCAGCTACAGAGCATTTCCAGAATCTCTTATTACTATACCCTAAATTTTGCATAAGATATGGTATTTTTGCAAAATGCATAAATGGTAGTCATTTATATATTCATTGCTGCACAAATGCTTGTATTTGGAATGAAGCTTGGGCAGCCATAGCATCATCTTATGAGGAGGAAATCTTTACAGGCAGTGGCATGGACATGGATGGGTGAGACAATGCAGTAATAAAATTTAGAATGCATTGATGTGATCTTTGGAGAGGTCTCCTGGCATTCTATTTGGCTGATGCTCTCCTACAACTGGGAAATGAATAATTTTTAATATGATATCTTTGTTTTTCTTTTAAATGTATGTTTACCACATATTGATGGGATAAATGCGTGAACAATCTTAAATGTGACATTTTTCTTTATTGTTTAAATTTGCTTTACCATTTATGATTTAGGTCCTTTTTGTATTGTTGTCTCTAACCTGCATCTGCACTAAACCAAAAGTACTAATACTACTTCAAAAAGAAATCTAAAGCGAAAGTACATCAAAGGTAAATTTTTGGCTGACTAGGCAAGCTTGCAGAGTTGCAATTGTCACCCTAGCATAGTTGGCTGTGCAACTGAAAAGGAAGAAGACTCACATGATCATACTTGATAGTTTAAAGAATGATTCAAACAAAATATTAATAGCAGCATCCAATGATTTGAAAGCAGAGAATGCAACTGGATTTAATGTGACTTACTGATTTGAAATAATTCACAAGTTTAAGGTTATCTTTTAATACTATTTTTCTAAAAGAAAAACGTAAACTTGGTTCTATAGGGCTTGGGCATACACTGAAAAAAGATTACAGATTCTAGTAATAGAACAACTTTGCAGTTAAGCTAAGCAAGCATTGCCATAGTGTCTTAGAATAATACAGCAATTAATAATGAAGCGTGTTTTAGAATAATAGAATAATTAATGATGAAGCATTTAGCAAGGACAACAAGGTTACTCTTTTCTTGAAAAATCCTATTGTGTGAAACCCACACTATATGTAATGCATTAATACTAATTCTTTTACTTTGTTTCTTTATGATTTTCTTGATTTTCTCTATTTCCATTGTGTTAAATAATGGATAATTTTTGAACAGTAAATTAAGTATGGATTCAACAAATAATGAAGATTAGCTGCATTTATGACATTTATAACAATGTGCATAATTTTAACAGTGAAACTAAAACTGAGATTTTTACTTTCACCGGGCATTATCAAAGTGAAAAATATGATGAAAGTAAGAAAAGTAAAATTGTGAAGTGTAATGTAGGAATCTAACATCCTCATCCCCCGCATTATCAAAGTGAAAATATAATGAGGTACTCCGTGAAAATAAGAAAAGTAAAACCCACTATGAAGTGTAACAGGAATTTAGCATCGTCATCCTAGCCTTGCCCTGTGATTTTTTAATATATGTTTTAACGATTTACGTTTTAAATGTTTCTTTGCATATCTTTTCGGTTTGTTTTCCTATGTTTTAACCGTGATGTACCAGTTTTTTTTTTCTTTTTTCTTTTACTTTTTTTCCCCTGAAACAAATAGCATTTGATCATGACGCAAAACTCAAAACTCAAATCTTCATAGGAGCTTTCCTTGATCATGGGATTTTCATACGTTTAAGGATAATTGTTTATAAAATTTACGATGGGCAATAAATGAAGTTCGAAGGGAAATATTGCCCAGGATGGTTGCACGTCGAACAATATCTTTGAAACACTTAAAAAAGAATGACACTGTGAACAGACAAGCAAATGCTACTATGCATGTGCAAGAAATCTTAAGAATTAAACTCTGTCCAAAGATGGAACATCAGTAGTCGAATCTCCCTTAGCCTTGCAAGAATGTTATGCAATTCAAAAATAGAATCTTAACTTGCAATCTGGAATTATTTGGTATTAGCATTTTCGAAATTTTTAACTACCGTTCAACGCTGGTAAGTGTTAAGAGAAGCGGTAAAAATCGTATGCCTGGAACTGAACTCTGGCCACGGTTACAGCCAAGCATGCCTGTTCAATCTCGTCAATTTTAATTCTGTCTAATTGTTCTTTAACTTCATGTTCGGTTTCAATATACCAGGCTTCTTCCCCAACTCGAGGCTGAACTATAACTCAATCAATTCTTCCTAACATTTCTAATGCAATTCTAACCTATGCTATGGAGTTGTTCATGCCAGCTTTGGGGCGCTCCAAATAATGAATAAGCATATGTACTAGCAGCAGTTGCAGAACAAGTCAACAAAAGACACGCTGCCGTTATTTGGATCATGCAATCAAGTTAAAGACGGGAAGTACCAAATTAAAACCCGAAGTCGGAACATTAGCATCATTTTGTTGCCATTATCCCAACAATACGGCTTACCCCCCGTCCATGTAGGCAAAAGATACCAAATCATGGACAACAAGTAAAGGATCCTTTATCACTTTTTCCTGCATCCCTGTGCAGGTATTATGAAATTTTGTTGTTTCATACTACTTCACTATATTTATGCTTTTAATTAATAATTTTATCTATTTTATGGCTTTGTTTGACATTTATAAATCAAGGTTAAATCTAGATCCTCGGGTCTTGTAGCATTTCTATTAGTATATATAGGATATATTATAGATAATTAATAGGGGTGTTACAATAATGCTTTTCATATTGCTATTGATAAGAGCCCATTTGAGATGAATTATGGATTTTGTTTAAAGATGGTGAACACCTTGAAGAGCTTTGATGGCAAAGCTCAATTGAGTGCTAATTTTGTGCAAGACATGAGGGATCTTCATGCATAAGGGAAATCAAATCTTGAGAAGAAGGATTAAGAGAGAGTCATTAAGAGAAATAAGGGTAAACAAAAGTCAAATTTTGTTGTTGGTGACTTGGTTTGAATGCACTTGAAGAAGAAATAGTTAAGAGGTGTTAACTTCTCCAACTTGAAAGCCAAGAAGATGGGGCATTTTAGAATTAAGGCCAAGATTAATGATCATGATTTTGAAATTGACTTGTCAAAGATGTTGGTATGTCTTTTGTATTAAATGTTTTAGATCTTGTACACATCATCAAATAGTTGACGAGGAGACCATACAAGGTAGAATTGATGAGTTGAAGGGGGCTATTAATCAGTCCAAGCTTTTAATGGAGAGGAAGGATATCATACTCAAGCAATGGAAAGCTTCTAGTACTTACGGAGTCAAGAGGTGTGAATATAGATCCATTGGGAATATTAGTCTATGGATGATATTGTATGAGTTCATAAGACGAAACTTCATGAGTGGGGAATCACTTTTTGAAGGGTGGAAAAGTTGGTGTAGGAACACCTCTTCTGATTCCCTTGTTCTTCCCTACGTGTGTGGTTTTGGGTTTTGTGGAGATAGCTTGAAGATTAAGGAGATGTCTTGTCAAGGAGACGTCTAGGACATGTAGGAGACATCTCTACCAAAAGTTGAGTCTTCACAGGAGACATCTCCCAAACTACAAAGAAATCTCAAGTGATACATTGCATCCAAGAAGAGGCCTCTCACCCACAAAGGAGATGTCTCTCCTAAAAGTTGTAGTTTGGGCAAGAGATAATACAAGGAGATCAGAGATGACTCGTATGGTTGGAGAAACTTCTAGAATTATCATTCTAATTTAGGAAACAACTGAGAGAAGGTGGGAAAAGATAGAAACAACATGGGAACTCCAAGTTAAGCTTGAGGAAGATTTCCTAGGATTTTTATCTTGTTTTTCTAATAAAAATTGATTGTGTTTATGTTTGTATGAGATGTAGAGATATAGAGAGAGGAGATTTTATGTAATTTCATGTTTTGAGCTTGGAAAATAGAGTGAGAAAGCACATTAAATGAATTCATATGTGTTATAGCTCCAAGATGAATTATGTTGTATGGTGGCCAATGTATTCTAGTCTTACTTGTGAGTGAAGGTCTCAAATCCTAGGTTGTGGAAGAGTCTCTCTATTGGTTGTGTCTTGCATTAAGAACAATCATTGTGTGGTTGTAGAGACTTATTCTATGCAACATCGTTTGAGTATTTCAAGAGGTTTTGGAAACCTTGTTGTAATCTTCTCTTGAATAATCAAAGATAGCTAGTTTTCTCATTTTCTAGAAAATTAATTATCTTTTTATAATATTTAGACTTAGTATTAGAAGGTGATTTAATAATGGAATGAACCTATTTTAAGGATCCAAATAATTGGAGTAACAGACATGAGTTTTTTGAAACATCTGCTTAATAACTAAAAATATGCTAGTAAGGGTGAGCTTTTCTTCCTTTCATTTATCAAGATTCTTTTCAATTTTATCAACTAGATAGCTCCATAAAATAGTATGACTAGGCTTAAAAGAAAAAGGTATTTCTAAAATTTTGAAGATGATTGTTTTCAAGATTTTCCAATACTTGAGAATAACCCACTCATCAATATTGCCATTACAATAAACAAAAGATTTTTGTCAATTGATACAAGAGCCAAATAACATGTAATCCTCAACTCTACCTAAAAAAATATTAATATATTACATAATATTCTAAGAAAATATGCTACTTTATATACCCTTTTTTTTTGGCATTCTCTATTATTTTTAGTAAGTAATGTATTAATTTTATATGATTGAATCTTTTTCCCTAAATAATGTTTCACTTACCTAAGCTTGGTAAGTGGAATGTTATAAGTAAATATTAGAATTTAAATTTTCTAACCTAGGACTTATAAACCTTTTTAGATGGTTTTTAAGAAAACTTTTGATAACATAAGATCCAAAGAATCTAGTATCAAAGGAGTGTCTTAAATCAACATTAATAAAAAAATTTTGTTATATCTTTAAATATAAAATGATAAGGCTAGAAACAATAATATGAGCAACCTATAATTTATCTTAACTACTCTAGGTATTTTAGCCTAGCCTAGTAATGAATTACAACAAGGTCTACCACATATGATTATAGATTATATAGTTGAACATGTGACATCCTCATTCCTAGGGTTAAAAATTCAAACCCCATCCCATTTTAGCATTTCACCTTGCATAAGTTTATGCAAAAATTTTTTATAGCAAAAACACGACATTTTAAGAAATTTCTCATCATTTAGTAAGTGATGAGACGCGACATGCATAGCGCCGCAATATTGCGTCTTTCCCTGCAATATCGC
>MNCI01020141.1:0-14638 GCA_015680685.1 Gnetum montanum | reverse complement strand
GATTAAGCCCAAGTGTTTCTTGTGGCGTTAAGGCATTTAGTCTGTGGAGTTCGACCGGATCGCGCGTACACGCTCGTATTCGTATGGTTGAGTGTAGGGGTACCTCGCCACTCATCAGTAAGGGTATTGTTATTTTGATCATGACATAAGAAGAAAAAAAATCAATACCATGCTATGTTAATGTTTGTGTGCATAAATTTAAGGAATAATGTGCTATGAACTATGTTAATATATTTACCAATAAAATTTGGGACATGGTGACAATGTAAAGAGTTACACTAATATGTGTCATGATAATAATTCTTATTGGAAATTTAGTAGTAGGTTTTGCCATAAATTTTATTAGTTGTAGTTTTGGCAAAAGAACCTTATTGGTTATAGTTTTGATGGATGAGGCATTACTAACTTGATTAGAGCATTGTGGCTACTATAACCTTATTGGTTTTGATACTAATGTTGGTCCTAAACCTAGGTACAAAAGGAGGGTTAGTGACAGGTTGATAGCCAAATGTAAAACCCACTCAGGATGAATCATAATTCCTTTTTTAGTTATTATATGAGCAAGAAACTTACCACTTTGAATACCAAGGAAGGATTTCTTTGCATTTAAAGTAACATAAAATCATCTACATCTTATGCAAATATTTCTAAGGTCTCTAAGGTATGTACCTTGAACTTTAGAGAAAACGGTTATATCATCTAGATAAAGAATAATGTGTTTCTTTATTAGTTCTTTAAAATTTTTATCCATAGCTCTTTAAAAGATGGAATCAATGTTTATAAGAATGAAGGACATCTTAGCAAATTGAAAAGTTCCACATATTTTTGTAAAGATAGTCTTATATTGGTCCTTCTTACTAAAATTTGAATAGATTTTGAATATTTGTCTAAAAAGGAATACATTTGTGCAGCATTCACAATTTGCAAAAGTTCTTCCATAAAAGAAAGTGGGTAATTATCCATAATACAAGAAGTATTAAGGTTACAAAAATCAATACATAATCATAATTCACTTGTTCATTTTCTAACATGCACTAAATTTGATATCCAACTTGAATGTCTTACAGGATAAATAATTTTAGATTCTAAACGTTTATCAATTTTATCTTTCATCAAAGTTTCTATCTTCAGATTAATAGGTCTAAACTTTTGTCTAAATTGTTTTGTTTCTAGTTTAAGAAGTATAGTATGTGTCATCACGAGGGGATTAAAAGTTTTAAGATCCTCATAAGCCCAAGCTAAAACATCATTAAATTCATGTAACAATTCAATCAACTTTTGTTTTTCATCTTCATGTAAGTAGGCTTCTATCTTAATAGGGTAGTATTGTCCTTTATTTTGAATTTGAATTTTTTTTGTTTTAGTAGGAGCACTAATACTAATATGGTGTAGGGATGTTGCATCTCAATAGATCCCAATAGGACCCAATTCACAACTTCTAAGTAGATTTAGCTTAGAAAGTAAGAACAACATAATAAAATAGAGAAAATCCCCCTTATATTAAGATAATTCTCAAATTACATATAAAATATAGCAAAGATGAGGAGCCAAGCACAACTCACAACTCTCCCAAGGATCTTAGAGGCCACACTTGTCCCCTCTCAATCCTTAATTACTCATAATGGAGCCCAAGCTCAAGACAAGACACTAATAAGAGATTCTCCTAATCTCTCTTAAGTGCTCTTCCTTGCCTCTCACTCAACTTCCTTGCACAAGCTCTCCTCCCTCAACTCTCACAAGCTTTCTCTCCTACTCATGGTACATTTGTTAATTATTATTTTTAGATATTTCTTCACTTTTGGTATGTAAGTCATCAAATAAAGCTTTTCTAGTTGCTATTTTAGAAGACATTTATTTAAAAATATGACATCAATGGTTGTATCTTATTAAGAAATTCTCAAACATTGATCACTAAATCCACCCTTGGAAAATAAAAATTCATAAATGTGATTATCATCATCAAAAACTTGGAAAGAAAAGATATTATTTGGAATAGAATAAGACTTAACCTTTTCAATAATAATTTCAAAATCACAAGCATTATGTCTAAAAGGGACATTTAAAGTAGTGCCCATTTGACTAATCCATTAGGAACATAATTTTCTTCTCTCGAAACATGTTCAATGGATATATGATCAAAATCCTTAAAAATTTTAAGGATATTAGCTTTATACGCTTTCATAGTAGCATCCTTATCATCAAAAATTCCATTAACTTGATTTACTATTAGTTGAGAGTCACTATAAATCTTGAGTTTGAATAAGTCATAATATTGAGCTAGCTTGATCCCATGTATAAGTGCTTCATACTCAACCATGTTGTTTGTCATAGGTTTTGTGAAATTGATGGCTTTAAGGATAGAAGCTTCACCAAGAGGTATGAACATTATTCTAGCTCCACATCCTTTCTTAGAAGAGGCACCAGCCACTCTTAATATCCAAGTGTTTAGGTTAGTAAAATCTGAAAAATTATCCCTTTAATCAATGTAATAATGATCATCATCAAAATTTGGCTCACCTTCTAATGTTTCAATGGTTATAAGCTCATTTATATCTTTGTCCTTTTCTAATGGTAGTGGATCACCAAAAAGAAATGTTTTTCCATCATGTTGATGATAAGATAAGGTATCTTCATAAATTTCCTCACATTTTCTAAAAGCTTAATAATGTTGGATGGAATATGTATAAGCAAAAGGATTTAGTTCTAAAATTTCACTCACATTGTCATTTATAACATATTCGCCAAGTCCAAATTTAATTACTCTACTAAAAAGATTTGTATTTTGGTTTTCCAAAGATTGATTTTGTTGATTAAAAGTTGTTACCACCTATTTATAAAAAGGTTTTCTTGGTATAATAACATATTCAGATTTTTCTTAAATAGGAATTAAATTTTTTTAAAAATTTGATCTAAAGAAGCTCTCAAACTGGGCTCTAAAAGTCCTTAATAGAAGAAAACCATAAGTGGACGACATATCAACTATTAATATATTTGTATAACATGTGAAAGTAGGGTATTATTTAAGTTGCACTTTCACTCCTTTTAATGACCCTACCACATGTACGTTAAATCCATCAAGTTGTATCACACTTCCTACTTGTGGTAGCATTTGTGCTTCTAATATTTTACATACATGTAATGGAATGACACTAATAGTTGCACCAAAATCCATTAAGCAATTATGAACATTCTTACCTAAAATAATCAAGGTTATTAAGAAAGAAAATTGATCTTTATTATTTAACATGAAATTGCTTGAGTTTTGTATTGATAAGACATTAGTACTTTTTGCAAATTGAACTTGTTTTTTGATCATCAAGGATTTTTCTTTGNAGTACTTTTTGCAAATTGAACTTGTTTTTTGATCATCAAGGATTTTTCTTTGTTCGTTTTAGGTGTATGAACTATCTTTTGGATCACATATTTCATTTCATTAAAATGTAAAAGATGATACATTGAAATGTTGACTTTAACTCTTTTCAAATCCTTAACTAAATCATAAGCTTTGTATTCATCTTTGACTTCATGTTGAGGTGAAGTTCTTCTAAGTATAGAAGATGAGTTTGATTGTTGTTGAACATTTACTTAGGATGATCACATTTGATTATGTGTTATTTTGACTAGGAACTCTTTTGTTGGGAGAAGTGTAAGTGTTATTCCTAATTTATGGTTGAGTAGTGATGAGTGGTGAGGTACCCCTACACTCAACCATACGAATATGAGTGTTCACACATGATCCGGTCGAACTTTGCAAATGGGCTAGTTTTGGTATCTAGATAGTTAATCGTTGATCACAATTTGTTGTCTTCCCACCTGGACTAGTATTTGCTTTGTCATGTATGGTTTAGTCTAGAGTGAGGTGTATGATATGATCCTAAACAAGTTGTACTCCTAGAGGCAATGGAAATTAACTTTGATTAGGCTAAGAGAGAAAGGGTGAAGAGAGTCTAAGCTAGCCTAAGTGTGATCAACATCCATCCTTAATCATCCGTACACATCTTGGACCTTGTGTACTACTACTGGGATTACCAAGCACATGTCCTAGGTATGTTATTGGGATACCAAGTAGTCACACTTAAATGTCGTGATTAAGTTGTACTCATTTCGCATTTAATAAAAGGGATAGGAGAGGAAGGTAGAGAGAGATTAATTAAGAAAGTAGTCAATAACAATTAAATAATTAAACTAAGTGAATGCTATAATGATGAAGTAATCTCGATCTTTATTTTTGATCATGTTCGTGTCCAAGTACATCACACTCGAATGTAGGTGCCATACAATTACAATCATCACACTGTGGGCATGCACTGGGAGAGAGGGTTGATAAGAAATAAAAATGAAAACTAACTTCTAAATGAACTACTCCCCTAACTCCTTATGCCTATATGTGTATTTATAGGCCCACATGAGTTATGATATCGTGTATCTGATATCGCTAGCCAGGCCGCGATATTGCATACCTGATATTGTGGATCCGATATCGCAGGTTTGATATCGGAGCCTAATGAATCATGATTCATCATACTCCCATGACTGAATGAAAACTCATCCTTGAGTTGTACAAAATAAGAACAAGCCCCATTGATTACACAATGGATAGGTATGAGATTATTGATTGACTAGGAATTATTCATGTCGCAGTGTGGAACTGAATAGAAAAAATTGGGACATGAACACAAAATTACAAAATTTTATTGGAACTCATGTGGTTCCAGGTGGTGGTGGCTCCTCCATGGGTCACTTCCCCTTGTCTTGTGCTCTAGGTTTTAGGATTTGGTGGCTCTAAAGGAGTGCCTAGAGTTTTTCCTCTTTAGTTCGGGGATCCTGTGTCATCCATGCTGATGCTTCAATGTTTGATGGAGTCAACACTTCCCATGGATATGGTAGTTGTGGAAACATCTGATTTGCTTTGACGTACTAGGCCATAAATAGCCATCGTTCCTCCTTGTAGGACCTGAGTTTATCCTTGTAGTCCTAGTAATCTGTAAGCCATCGAGCCAAATCTACCATGACATCTTTCTACCCTTGGTAGCTAGCCTTAACCACCTCCAGTTTAGAATTTGTGACTTCTAGCCTTTGCAATGTTTTCTTGTGTTTTGCAAATTCTGTTTCATATTTGGCATAGGTGGTAGCTACCTGCTTTTCTAGCTTTGTTCTTGGGTGTCTTGTTGTTAACATGGCTAGGTTGGCATATCACAGGTTTGCCAATTCCATGTACTCTGTAAGATCTTGGATTTGTAGGCCTTGGCTTTTGAGCTCTGCTTGGTGGATGAATGCATATGTGTCCAATAGGGCCTGCCAATTAGTGTGTTAAGCATTGAAGGTGTTAATGTGGGCCTTGGCCATATGGATCTCTTTCTTGATGACTTGCTTGTACATCCCCACCTAGTCTTTGAAATGCTCTTTTAATTTTTCATGTCACTTGGCCTTGTTTTGGCATGCGCTTATTTCAATGGCTATCTTCTGATGGATTGCGTGTACCTCCTCCATTGAGAGGGTTTGATTCTCTCTAGCTAAGCGATTCATGTCTTGGTTGATCCTGACCAACTATTCTCATAACTATTGGAAATTTTCTTTAAGAACATTTTTCTATTTCTCCATAGTGGTCAACCGAAGATTGTCCACGGCGAGCTATTTATTTTCTTCTTACAAGGCCTTGAGTGCTTTGGCATGCGCGTATGTTTCCGCTTGTGCCTTGGAGACATCCCAATAGGCCTTCTCCTTCTCCTCTACCACTCTTTTATTATCTGCCAGTAGTTTATTGAGCTATTCTATTCTGAAAGTATCTAGCTGATCTACAGGAATGAATTGAGATGGGTCTCGCTATGCAGCTTGTAGGGTAACGAGCCTTTCTTGGAGTCTTGCTGACTTCACCTCTGCATGCTCAACCCTGATCTCTACCATGACCAGCTTTCCTTTGGTGGAGATGAGATCTGATTGCATTGTTGTGAAATCTTACGGAATGTGAAACAAGGATGTCATCACTTGTCCTATTTGTAGCAACAGATCAAGAACATCCTCATGTTCCACAGGAGTCATCGAGGGACCGGCTAGAGTTTAAGCATCATGTGCTCTTATGAAATCTGCTTGTGGCACAACAGAGATGTTGAAGGGTTCCTTGATGTGGTCTGTGACCACTTCTACAGCTCCTGATACATCTTGGTGCTACATGACCACTATTGTGGCCCCTTCACTAGTATCTAGTTACACCTGAAAGGATGCAACATTCCCTAAAATCTGTTGTGACCAATGTGTCTTCCATCTCCTATCTGGATGGACACTTTGTCCTATGCATGATCCATAGAAATTGTGGATTGTACAACATCATCAATGATGCAGAAGAGATTAGCATCATCACGACTTCCCCAACTAACCATCTTAGCAATGGCCTTGAGATGGCTCATTGACGGTCAATAATCCTATAGCGGTGGCTGTGGTTGGTCTCGTTGGCTCATGCTAGGCCCTGCTTCTTACTATTGACTGGGCCCTACACTTGGGAGTTGGCTAGGCCCTATAGTTTGAGTTGTAGTGGGCCCCACTATTTTTTCTTATTCAGGCTCCAGTGTCTCACCAACACTCCTCCTTTGGGCTGGTGGCTTTAGTAATTCAGCGAATGAAGCATTTTGGGCTCTTTTGGGGATATCATTGGTGTACCCTAGAATTCCAACATGCCTACACAACTTCTTGATGAGATAAGAAAAGGGAAACATGAAATTTCCTATCTTGAATTCTTCAAATCACATGAAGATCTCCATGAGATATAGATGGGGAAGGTTAGCATTAATCTTGCCCATCAATATTGCCCTTCCTCTTGCTGGATATGTTGAGATTCTGTTTATCCTTTCATGGGGAAGATGTGATAAGTGCCAAATTTGAAATATATTCTTTCTTCTAGTGTCAACTCCCCATAGGTCTTGTCCTCTTTTACATACACCCTATCCAACCAAATTCTTTGTGCATCAGCATCGGAGCAAGTGGATAGGTGAGAAACTTTTGGCCTTGTATTTGGAAGGTTCAACACTTCCAAAATGGCCTTGGCAGAAAATTCTATAGACACACCACAAATGTCTACTGTGGTTCCTTCTTCTTTATTATGCCAAAATTGGTACATTTCTCCTAAGTACTAGGCACCACTTTCAAAGAGGATGGGCTATAATGGAGATCCTTTGAGTTGGTCCCTAACAACCTCAGGAGCGAACTCCATGAAAGGTCCAAAGTTTAATTCCATGATCATAGTTGCTGACATGGATCTTTTTTGGATTACGTACATGCATTTCGAGGACAACGTGAGATGTTGTCCCTATTCAGGTGCTTTAGCAACTCCCGCTTTTGCTTGTCCCGACTGCATAGTAGCAGGAGGCTCTTGATGGATGCTAAACGATTGCGCCTCCTACTCTACATGTTGCTCAGGAGGTGCTTGGCCTCTGCCTCTCCTTGGTCACTTGGACACACCTTGAGAGGGTCCTTCTTGTTGTCCACGTTTAGGGGCCATTTGCAATCACATAGGGTTGATCATTAACAAGGTTGTTTACAAAAGTTAAGTTATACCTTACTTCTTATCTTAATGAGTTCGTTTTCGTTTTTCATGTGATTTAGAGTTAAGAAATTTTGTGAAAATGTCCCCTAAAAATTTTAATATTGGGCCCAATTTGATTAGGTGGCTTCAATATTTAATTTCCTGATGTAGGTTAGGAGATAAGATTATTTTTGGCAATATGTTTATCATTTTTATAATCAATTACCCTTTAAAGTATCCTTCGGGTAATGATAAATTTTGAAAAATTTATGCACGATTTGGAGTGTACCCTTCCTCCATGACTAAGTTGAATACTTCGAGTTCAGGTTGGTTCAATCAGAATGAGAATCAGAGCGTTAGCAAGTGAGTTATGGTTTCTTGACCAAGAGGTGTGCAAGTCACAATTTGTGGAAGAAAATTTTAAAAACTCCCCCACATGAATAGTTGAGAATGATGTTGACATGCACCGAGGAGGGGGGGGGGGGGGGGGGGACAGTCCATATATTTAATTTTTGTTGACACAATATCGCATACCCGATAGAGCGACCTCGATATTGTGGCCTATTTAAAATAGGGTACTTGGAAAAATTAATGAATTTTTGAAATTTCAAGGCCAAAGACGAAGGCTTCGAGGTCAATGTGAATAGTCCAAGGTATTGTTAAATAGACCAGAAGGCACAAAAAGTATAATGGGGTAGGATTTAACGATGAAATTCATAAGTTAGATGAGGAAAAAGGACATGTTTTGGTACATAGGAGCGGTTAAACTAGGAGGATGATAAGGGAAAGAATAATGTTGGTAATGTAGTACTCAAAGGGTATAAAATGATGTGATGATGTGCAACAAATAAAAATTATAAAAATCACGCAAGTGGATCCTCCCCAAAGCAGGTGCCAACCTATAATGCCCTTTCTTAACCACACCTTAAAATGTCCATAGGTACTAGAAGGGTTAAATGTAATCTACACCAGTTCCACAAAACACACACATGTAGATACCACTGTGATGAGGTATGAACTCAATGCTACACAAGACACAAGTCACACATACATGGATAGCGAGATGAGGCAAATTGTAGAAGGGATTGTAGAGATTGGGATATGAGGTAACTGATCGAGGGCACAATGAATCTTGAGTGTAGGATGTGATTAATGTGTCATTAGCCCCTCACTCCAAAATTAAGATCAAGTCCATTCCTTCGATTGGTGACATCGCATTATTTTATCTGATGATGGACAATCATAAGAGCATCATGATAGTAAGGAATAAGATCACTTGGTGTTTTGTGCAAGGGAGAAGTGATTCGGAGTTGCTTTGCAGAACTTTGATCTTGATTGATTTTTTTTGAATGCTTAATCTAGAGAAGCCACCTACCTTTAGGCATGGGTGCATGTCTTTTCAGTGGGATCCCCTAGAATAGCATTGGTTTTCTTGAGTGATTGCCTTTATTATTCTTACTTCCATTTTCGGTAGATCTATGAGGATCTTAGTATAACTAGGCTGCATGGTAACTCGTACAAATGTCACCAAAGAGAATCCACAAGTCCCCTTGATGTCACACCCTGGTCATTCCCTCTTGGTCCATCATTCTTTGCTTTGGGTATAATGAGCACAAAATTACTTTAGGTTTTAATGATGTCAAGAATATCATCGTACCCAGAGTAGAACCTCTTATTAATAGAATGGTTGGGTGGATGTGATGGGCTTGCTATCCAAATAATTAGTCACTTGAGACTTGATAACATAGAACAACACCTTAACCAATGAGTCACATGAGTGTTTTATTCATAGATGAGATTACTCACTATTGAACCAAAAAATTTGTTCAATTTTAATAAGTATTTTTGTTAAACTTATGCATTTTAATTAATTTCATACTATATTTCATATAGTTAATTGTTTATCTAACGATTATTTTATTTGTTTATGTAAATGGTAAATATTAGTTTATAATTATTTTATGATTAGTTAATTGGTGTGGTTTAGTTTACTTTAATTTTAGTTTAACTAGTACAATGTATTATTATATATAATAAGATTATATATACCTCATATAAATTATATTATATTATATATTTTACAAAACCTATATTGCGATCGTGGTGGCAATTTGAGAATCGAGAAAAATATAGGTTGTTGCTACCAGATTTGAACCTACCAACAATGATGTTCTTGGAATTTTGCTAGTTGTGAGTTGTCTAAATTATCTTTTTCATTTTTGCAATGTCTCTCCCACCATTTCTGGCAAATTCATGATAACAAGAACACTAGATTTGGCACTTGCACCAAAAATAATGGATTGATGTCAAATTCTTTCATATCTATTTATTATTAAAATATTTATTTTTAAACATTGGTGCAGGCAATGTCGTGGTGGAGATTGATGAGGATAAGGTGCCAGCGAAGACCATGGTAGAGAATTTCGTGGATTTATTTTCTTCTTGGATGAATGCATGGAGCATCACATACGTCTCTTTTGCCGCTTCCTTGAGAATCCATATTAATTTAAAACATTTTAAAACTAAGATTGGTAGGAGTACCAATTTTAATAGATTGGTATTGGTTTTTGCAATACCTAGATATTATTGTAATATTTATTTTTAAACCTAGTGGCAGTATAAAAAAGGATTCATCAGGCACCGGAAAATTTAATTTTCTTTGGAAGGAAAAAAGGGGATTATGCATACACACCAAAAGAAAATTCATTTCTATTGAGAAAATAGGAAGAAGGAGTTGATACCAGTAAATTCCATGTCACATTGGAATGAATTATGCTTGAGATTTATTGAAGATTTGTTGAGCCTTGTGGCAATTCTTGTAACTTACAATGAAATTGCTGCATTGTGGAGATCACAAAGCAGGATTGCAATTTAGGCAAGCCTCTTTTGTAATCTTCAAATTATTATTTATAATTCCAATTTGATTTAATTATAAATCTTTATTCTTGAGCTTATGATTAGAAGTTAGGATAAAGGTTTATAATTTTATTTATGAGTGACAGGCATAAGTATGAACTTAATTGGATTCAATTCTAATTGTTTATTGTCTTGATAATTTCTTTGACTTTTTAACCGTTCCTCCGTAGGATATGACTCACAGGTTAGTCATAGACGAGGTGAAAATTTCTACAATGAAATAAAAAATGAAAATAAATTTTAAAGGTATCCAACATCAAATTTTGCCTAGCTCATCACTCATAAAAAGACAAAAAGATAAAACAATAAATAAATAAAAAGATAAAACAATAAATAAAAAGGTAAAACCAAAAAAAATTGAAAGATGAAAAATTGGAAAACAAAAAATTGTAAAATTAAAGAAAAGGAAAAACATTTATTAATTTTGTTTGTTAGAATGAGGGATGTCACCCATAACTTAACCTTTGATCATGGCGAGAATTAATAAATGGAAAGTGTGGATCTGTGCATGTTGGAAATGTTGGGAATCGATCATATCCCAACCACTGGGTATCTTTTGATGTGGTAGTTGGAATGTACCCATATTGGGGTTCACACACTCGACCATAATAGACATAGTGGGGTAGGTTATATGATGAGGTTATGGGATAAGGAGCTACCTTACTATGGCACCCTTGACTGTAAGATGGCATGCAAGGATCAATGTGTCCTCCTTTGTGGTTATATTCATTGGGCTGCATAGTTGTTGGAGTATTGATTGGTGGCCCTGATAAGGTAACACGAGGTGTTGAGTTCGAGGAGAAGGATGCATCATAACATTGAACTTGTGCTAGTTTGAGAGATGTAGTGGGTTCAGCATTGTGCTGGTTCTTTCTACAACCATGCCTAAAGAAAGGGCACTTTTTAATACTTCCATCGTTGTTTCCAGTAATAGTACAAGTAGCATTCATTGGTCGGTGCTGTGGTGAAAAACCTTCTGGTACAATTGGTGGCGATGTAGAAGGAGGTGAAGGATGAGAATGTTGTTGTTGAGGGAAAGTGTAAGGTACATGAGGTGGTGACCTTGGCAGAGAGGGTATGAGTGGATAGTATTCCAAAGAATGATAACGATGAGGTGAAGTAGAGGATGATGATCCGGTTGGAGAAACAGGGTGTTGAACATAGTAAGCATCTGGTGTTGGGACATACAAAGGATATGGTCGGGTTGGAAATGGCCTCCCCCACGACTAGGGTTCTTGCCATTGTGGTTGAACCCGATATTTCTATACAAAATTTAGATGTAACATTCCTCCCCAATGCTCATGTAAATGTGACAAAACTAGGCATTGGCCTTTAAGGTGATCGTATAGATAGACATTGCATTGATATGTGAAGTTGGCAGTTGAGTTCTTATTCTTATTATCTTCTACCCTTTGCTTTGATTGTTGCATGCTGTCCCATCCTATTTCATGATTTGGCATAGTTGTACCTCTACTATTGTTAGCATATTATCCATATTTTCCGTGCACCCATTCCATTATCTTATTAATCTTTGCCTCAATTTCATCTAGCGATTTTTGCATTGGCAAAGGTAGAAATGGTTGCACTTCCTCAAGGTGAGCTAATTTCTCCTCTTTATGGTTATGGACCTTTGCTAATTTGAGATTTTGTTCCTGTTGAGAGCTTTCAACATTCTCCCATTTAGCCACTTCTTCTTTTTCTTTTGCTATCCACTTAATAAGCTCTTGGAGTTGATGGGTTTGTAGCTTGTATAGTTGACCTCAAGCATACATCCCTAGGGTTTTCCTTATTTCATTACGGAGCCCATCCATGATGTGATACATTAGCCTTTTCTCAGAGAATCCATGGCTTGGTAGTTGTTTAACAAAGAATAGTATCTTTCTAAAACCATGTCCAAGGTTTCATGTTGTCCTTGTTTCCATTCTTGGATTTGTCTCCTCAAGGCCAATACTCTGGCATAGGTTTGATATCATTTAGTAAAGAGTTCTACCATTGTTGGCCAACTACAAATTGATTTTGGTTTTAACGATCTGTACCACACTTTTGCTTGGCCAACGGGTGTCATAGGAAAGAGCTTAAGTTGTTGCCACCCATTATTGATATTATTCCAGACACAAGCATCATAGAAGGCTTATATATGCTGTCATGGATCTGAATCATAGCCTCCTGTAAACTTGGAAAAGTTGTTTAAATCAAGCCTGGGTAGATGACTTTCTTTGTGATTCTTGCAAGATATTCGAATGGCCTCTTGTATAGGCATTAGGCTCTTAGTGGCCAATAGGGGTTCATCGTCACCAAGTAGGTTGTGAGTTTGCGAGTTGAGACGATGTTGTCCTTGTTCATGTTGGTGTTCTCGATTTTCTTTGTGAGATAGATTTTTAGTTCTACACCAATCCCTTGAAAGATAGTCATCTGTGTCACAATCTGATGTTGAAGGATTAGAGGAAGAGAAAGAACTGAAAAACTTGTCTTGACTTTTGTAAGTTTTCCAATCATCCCTGGATAAATTCTTGTTAACTATTGATAAGGTCCTAGGCCTTATGGGCCCCCTCGTTCCATTGGATGCCCCATCTTCACTAGGGGTGTTTGAGTTAGATGACAAAAGTCCTTGAGTATCGTTGGGGTGTCTATGAAAATATAAAACTCCTGCATAAGGTTGAGTACTCCAAACTTCTTCATTGGTTCCCTAATGAATTGCCTCGCTAGATATTGCATTGTCACTATCTTGTGAAAGAGACATTGTTGTGAATCGTGTGTGACTTAGTTGAAATTAATTTCTTTCCTAAAAGATATATTGTGAATACTTTGTTACAATGATCTTGTGTGATATAACTAATCTAGATAACTAGCACCATCCCTAGCAATGGCACCAATGATGAGTGGTGAGGTACCCCTACATTCAACCATACGAATATGAGTGTTCATGCACGATCCGGTTGAACTCTGTAGATGGGCTAGTTGTGGTGTCTAGATAGTTACTTGTTGATTGCAATTCACTGTCTTCCCACCTGGACTAGTTTTTGCTTTGTCACGTATAGTTTAGTCCAGAGTGAGGTGTATGATGTGGTCCTAAACTATTGCTACTCCTAGAGGCAATGGAAAATAACTTTGATTAGGCTAAGAGGGAAAGGGTGAAGAGAGTCTAAGCTAGCCTAGGTGCAATGAGCATCTGTCCCTAATCATCTGTACAGATCTTGAACCTTGTGTACTACTACTGGGATTACCAAGCACATGTCCTAGGTACGCTACTGGGATACCAAGTAGTCACACTTAAATGCTTGTGATTAAGTTGTACTTATTCTGCATTTAATAATAGGGATAGGAGAGGAAGGTAGAGAGAGATTAATTAAGAAAGAAGTTAATAACAATTAAATAATTAAACTAAGTGGATGTTGCAATGATGAAGTAATCTCGATCTTTATTTTCGATCATGTGCATGTCCAAGTATGTCACACTCGAATGAAGGTGGCGTACAATTACAATCATCACATTGCGGGTAGGCATGCACTGGGAGAGAGGGTTGAGAAGAACTAAAAATGAAAACTAATTTCTAAATGAACTACTCCCTTGACTCCTTATGTCGACATGTGTATTTATAGGCCTGCATAGGAGTCATGATATGGTGTATCTAATATCGCTAGCCAGGCCATGATATCGTGTACCCAATATTGTGAATTTGATATCACGGGTTCGATATCGGAGCCTAATGAATCATGATTCATCAATTAGTGTTCATAATGTCACTAAGTTTGTAGTAGCAGGTGTTATGTGGGTTGAAATCACTCACCATGACTTGTTCACATGAAGTGACTTCTTCATTTTCTCTTTCATAAGGTATGTTAAGTTTCATACTTGGAGCTTTTCCATTTTGTTGATTTTGAGCATTGTCACCATCTAATGCTAAAAATTGATGATAAGTTTTTTTTTTTCAGAATGTTACCTAGTATTATGAAGATGACAATGATCAACATTGATTGATGTGCTTGGTTTATTAGATTGTATAGGAACTTTGTTATTATTTTGCTTTGGTTCAACTATTTCATTTGAAAGTTTTTGAAGAGAAGTTAATATTTGGATCATTTGATTCTTTGTTTGATTAGTAGATCCATTAGATATTTCATTTGGGTATATAATAGATTGGATTAAAGATTTTGATTGATAGTTATTCAAAATAGTATTTGATGATAAAAATGAAGCAGAGATTAG